>JAUTBZ010121035.1:0-16151 GCA_032361785.1 Lepetodrilus galriftensis
GGTTTGCTTGTGTAAAAGACGAATGGTGTGCTTGTGTACAGGGAATGGTGTGCTTGTTTACAGGGAATGGTGTGCTTGTGTACAGGGAATGGTGTGCTTGTGTACAGGATAGTATTAAATATTCATACGTACTGTCAAGCAATTGAACGTGTCACGTGCTAAAAGTATGGTAATCATATATACGTGTCACGTGCTAAATGTATGGTAATCATATACCAATGTACAGCTCAATAAATATTGATACATGTATAATGGGTTTGGTTTATGAATTACGTATGACATTGTGTTGCGTATCTCCCGTGGGACTATGTGCCGACAAAGTTGGCCAATGCCATATATAATACATTTTCACCAACGTCGCAATATGCGTATGTGTACAGTTCGGAGTCCCTCTGTATTTTGAAGTCGTACAGTCTGGTATGTATAGAGGAACAGGCCCCTATTCTCGAAACTTCTTAAGATCTTCTTAGCTTAAGAACCTGAATAGCTCATGCTATAGGTCTCCTTAAGATAGAGTTAAGGACGTTCTTAGGCTAAGAAGATCGTAAGAACTTTCGAGAATATGACCCCGAAAGCAAGACGAATGCGACCACAGCCTATACAGGTGAAGTTGCCATGCATATTGCAATACAAACGAACATGAATAATTATATATCTAAACTACTGTATACGACTTGGATTAGTAAGATAAATAGACGTTTATTCTCATACAATTCACACTGTGGTGACATAGAGAACGAACATTTCAATTTAGTTATTATTTTTAAATTAAGGTTTATTGTCGCTTTCAAAATTCGTTCACTTATTATAGCGACTTGTCAGATTAGGCCAGGAGAAGACCCGCAACATCTGTAGCGTTGAATGTTGCAGTAGACCTGTGAATACTGCCTGGTACTGACAGACCAAGGATGATAACTGCATCGCCACGCTACGGAGATAGAATATTCATCGTATGTAATTATAACGGTCTACGGTTTGGTGAGAACCTGCGGCAGCTAGTATGTGTTAACGGTAACTCCAATGCTCCCCGTGTGTTACATTAGTATTGCTGTTGTTATTTTTAATTAGAATTTAGAGCCGATTTCAAAATTGTTTCACTCAAATCACGCTTAGTCGTGTTATGGCAGGAAGAAACTAACTTGCAACACCCGCAGCGCTGAAGGCTGCAATAAGTCTGCGAACATCATCTGATACTGACGAACCAATCTTCGTCTAAAACGTGAAATCAAGCCCATCGACTCCACCAAACCTCCCCCGAGGCAAAGGAAGACTTAGGGGCACGTAATTATATCACATTTAATCAGGGAAATGACAAAGAACCCGAGCGTTATAGTTCGTCATAGGCTTCCCTCATTATCACGCTGTCAGTGTGGACAATTGATATGAAACTGCTTAATGTACTCAATCAAATTAATTGAGGAAGACACTCGACACCCTTTTCCGTTACTCGTTATTGCAGCTTTCCTCGCTGTGACCTATAGATATGTCATCTGATATTGTCGCACGGCCGACGTGAAGCTCGCAAATAATAAAGGTGCAATCAATTAATTAACAAAGAATTGCTATAGATATACTATTATTCAGCAAAGTCAGGAACCACACCCTATATATCTTCAACGCGCGTGGACTGGTTAATTAGGATGCACATCAAATGCCACCTGATTTCAATCGTGTGTTTATTGTTCCGTTAAAGGCATACAATCGCAGCTAGTTGACCTAATTAATGGATCCGGTTAAATATGTGACCGAGTCACTACTTTCTATTTTGCCTTAGTTTAGAAACAATGAGCGGCACATCCAATACATTAGCCTAGATATCGTTAACATGGCGGTTATGTGGACGTGATATATTTTACAATGGGAGGTCTGCTATTAATCATGACTTGAAGCAATTATGTCGCGGATATAGATGTTAATATTCAGGGTTTCTTATAAGCCTATACCAGGGCCGGTATTCATAAAAGGGCTTAAGTCAGTTTTTGCTATATATTTGGTCTTCAAAACTGACTTAAGCCCCTTTATGAATACGGGCCCAGAAAGACATATATATTCCTCAGCAGTTTATCAGAACTCGAGTAAGTTATATTCAGTTATAAAGGTTTCTTAGCTTGCGTCCATTGACCATTTAATAACGGTCGTCATACTCTCTCTCTCTTTCTTTCTTTCTCTCTTTCTCTTTCTCTCTTTTCCTCTCACTTATCTCTCTATTAGCTCTCTTTATTATCTCTCTTCTCTCTCTCCAAAATACCATCTAATTAATGGCATGTAGTTGTTAACGTTCAAACCAGGACATCTTCACGACATACGTAACATGGAATACGAAACTGGAGAACCAACTTACCTGTTTAAGATTGAATGTAGATATCTGCCTAATGTTCGGTTATCACTGTGCAATTATTAATCTGAGATGAGCGCAACTCTTGCCATTAAGAACGTAAATGATTCTATCCAGCCTGATCTGAAACTGATTGAGAATCTGACAGCTTTGATGATGGTTATTGCAGATCTCATGATGATGCTAATTGCAATGTCTGAAACACTGATAAAATCATGACTATTTCTGGGTTAGACGGCACCCTATTGTCTTTTAGATTAGCGCCAGTGTCCAGACTTGGGAATGATAAATAAGATGCCATTTCATTCCTAGCCATATAATTTCCCATAGGATACGTAGCACTCGGAATATAATACACGGATTTACCATCATGTCCCAATAACATGCAGCAATATCCGTCTCCAGTGTACATCGTATTAGCATTTAAATGCATCACATGCTTCGACCGCTGCAAATGTCTAAGGTACGGTCTGTGGAAAGTATGCCCTGGACGTATGTAGTAATTGAAACCAACATAACCAGCGAACTATTACTTGGAATACTACCAATAACAAACAACGTAAACATTTAAAAACCATAAAACAATTATTTTCCTTTACAACTCTAACATGCATAATTGGAAATTCATATAAAATATCAACGGTAGTTTAATTTTATCCTCTAATTTCCAACACACCCATGCCCTATGTATATAATTATGTATTGTCCTATAATTATCCCAAACCATGTCCAACTGCCCATTCCTTATAAATTGTATATGAAGATGAGAGGACTTCACTTTTGTCTGATCTTGTTGAATCTATGGCAATTAATTATGTTGAAATAAATAAAAAGAAATTGATTAAAGCTAAATCATTATGTTTTTAAAATGTTTTCCTTTCTTCTCGTATCTCCGGTTCAGTTTCTATTGACTATATTACTCTGGTGAGATGAAGCATCAGTGGTATACTTCTCTGTGAATAACAATATCTGCACTCGTGCGAATCAAACTTTCTGGAAGTACGTATTTGCATAATATTCTTGTCATCTTGAGAGCGTTTCAGTGTACTTGTCCGCGTCTTATGCATTGTTAATGAGAACAGTCGTAGTTTAGTAATACTCGTCTCTTGATAATTAACAATTGATTAGATAAAGTCTTTGAGGAATTTTCTTTACGATGACAGAAGCGTGTATGATCGGGTAAATATGAAAAATGTGAATCTATTCGTCATCAATGTGGGCCTGTTCTGTTATTAATGATGTAAGTGATATGGTGGGCGTCTAGACAGATTAGCATAAGTTGTTATTAAGTATAGATGGTATAGTAATACGCTGATGTCTTGGTGGTATTGCTACTGTAGATCACACCGGTGTTTATCATAAAGCATAGTTCACAGGTGAATTCAGTGCAGTTGTCTCAGACTGACTACTAGTGTACGAGTGTATATTTGTAATCAGCTGGTAATAGCTGTTGTTGTCTGATATGACATACTTCTAATGAAACTACTACATGTAGTACTTATATTGGGTTTAGTTTTGTTTGTTTGGATTGCAACTGTTCCTTTGGTTTAATACAACTAATGATAATAAGGTGAACATTAGGTGATACGGTATGCATGTTCTTGATACAGTCTAGTTTATTTCATATGTTAATATACATCTCGAAGATTAATATTATGTTGTACCCGGTAATGTTAAATATGTACGTGTAATTAATTACGTCAGGTTTAAAGTTAATTAAGGTCTTCGAAAGAATGGGAATGACAACGCGGTATATATAGTATTGTCATTAACTACAACTGTCGAGTATCTATGGTCTTGTGTACTTTAGTGGACTTTCAATTACTAAGGAACAAAGACACTAAACTTGGAACCACCGGTATTAATTCATTGTAATTGGTAGTATAGATTATCAGATTCAGTTTATATTTACTTCATCATTAACCGCAGTAATTTTAATCAGTATCTACCACCATTGCTTCTTTAGAAATAGCGTTCGTAAATGTATGGAACGTTACTCTGAAAGGAATATCCTGATATTGGAGACATAGATGGAGTCTTTTGATCTAACCAGATCTCCGAGGTATCCTTTAATCATAGTAATTGGGTTATGGTATCAATATACAAGAGATGTAACACCTTCAAGTACGTAAATCATAAAATCCTGTACATGTTCTACATCCACGAAATTGGGTGAATGACAAAAGTTTGTCCAACAGACAACAGCTAAAAGTCTCATCCGTGCTCTTATCCGCAAGATTCTATCCCGACCATTCATCCAAATATAAACGTTCCGGAAACGACCACAAACCTATTGCATGTCCGTTGTGGTTCGTCGTTGATGGCTTACATACATGAATGTAGGTCACGATGTAGTAATAGGACATTCGGCTTTGAAAATACACCAATAGTGCAACATCAAAGGATTATTCAAAGAATCATTTAGGACTACGATAAAGATTATCCCTGGATAATCGATAGCTATTAATTATGTACACTTAACGAATATCTAAAATGTTACATAAGTCATGGCTTATCCCAAATACCAAATGAAACACCGGAATTTACTGTGAGGTTTAGACCACACTATTCCAACCATTTCCACTAATCAAATTGAAGGAAATGTATATATTATGGTACAATATGCTGTATAAAGACGTAATAGTATGCGAGGTTTTACACCCGAGTGTCATCTGTTCGCTGATATGTAATCTCGTCCTAGACGCAATACATCATTGCGCAGTGTCGTAAGAGAATCACATGCGACTGCACTGACCATGTGGTAGTCATCACGCAACGACCAGACCGTGATTTTATGGTCACTACCAGCTCTTTCTAAAGGTAGTAAATCCACGTCTAATCCTGCAGGAACGATGACCCTTCAGAACCTAGGCGGAAGTGTGATCAGAATGGACTCAAAAGCGGCGACGTCCACGACTCCGGGAAGTAATGGTGATACTTACTTCATTCGTTCGGCTCGTTTTTATACCTTCACAAAATTACAACTCGTAGAGAGAAAAAAAGAAATTGTAAAGAAGGTCACTTGAATAGGACTCAGACACAAAGACAGTAAATGTCCATTCGTGAAGGAACTATTCAACTGTTAGCCGTCAATAGGGAATCGTAAATCGGAATGATTTGTAAGTAGTGTCTAACAAGGTACTGACAGAAGTGTAGAACTGGAAATTGAATATGGTGGACTTCTATGAGCGATTTAATGAAAGTTCATTAAAATATCATCATCGTGTCATTCGTGACCCCAGTACCATTGGTGTCTGAAATCGTCATAAGGAAGATGTACATTATTTCTGGAAATTAATAACATAACGAAACACGAATTTAATCACATGATTAAACACGTTTATATTACTTACCGTCTGAATAGTAATTATGATGGCAAAATTGCCTGGATATGAATTCTGAATGTAAACTAAATTTGGCAATTCAAAATAATTTCTCCGAAAATAGTTTTCAATTTGGTCATCGTCGAAAACTTGCAATGAATATTAGATTCTAAATACGTGTTTTATGTTAATAAATGTCCTTGTTTGTAGGTATCTATATGTCATGAATTTAATAACTGTTCAATAATGTCGATTTAATTTCTTGCATGACGTCTAAATCGTAAGATAACGACTGTATATATATCTGTCTGACTGTTTGACTGTTTGTGTCTGAGTACATGTATTTAAATAGTATAATGCTTTCAGTTCCGTCATTTAGTTTGTTTTACTTTTTCAATATTGAAATAATCAGCTTCATAAATGACAGCCATAGAGGACATGAAATCGGTGTGTGCTAATATCGCTGTAGTTAGGCTTTAGATCTGTCCTTTATGTTGGGGAAATGCATTCGTTAAATCGGTTAGTGAACTGAACGTTAAAGTTATAATAGGAGGAAAGAATACATTTAAAATTAAAAGAGCCTCAACCCTGCAGCATCAAAGTTATTCCTGTCACATTTGTTAAAGTTAAACCATTGCTCTCGGCTATATTGACATCATTAAGATAGTGAGTATACTATAAGGCAGTAAATGTACTTGACTACCTCAGTTCTGAGGCTCGAATTGCCTGTATATCTATTCAACGACATTAATTAAGACCCAGTAGTTAGTTTGGACCTATAAATACAGTTTTATAATGTATTATTTTAACGAAGAAGAATGTCAACATGTCTATAGGCTCCAGGTAATCTTCAGTAAGTTTCAGACGCATTGGAAGAATTCTTCAAACCGGGTTCCAAAATTTGGTAGAAAACTTCCCCACAAAATATCTGCCGACCTTTATGTTATTTTTATGAGTATAATATTACATGCATTGTATATAATTAATATAGCACAAATACAAACCATGGAATGATCTTGTCATAATTATAACCTGTGACTCTGAATCTTGATATAATAGTCCTGATCCAGAATTATAAATGATGGTCCTGATCCAGAATTCTATATGATAGTCCTGATCCAGAATTCTATATATGATAGTCCTGATCGCTCATACAGTATTTAACAGGGAGGTAGATTGTATGTTTTAGACCTGGCTTAAACATGTTCCTGACATGTACTTCAATCGTTCAGTAGATAATTACTGCTTGTCGAGTTTTGATATAATAGACTGTGCATAACACAAGGTTAACCACTAATAACATTCAAACCTCTTGCTCAGTCCCAAGTTTAAATGATCATCAAGTCCTCCAAGCGCACGACCGAGTTCCCACTAGGATGACCATCGAACACCTTGATCTGTTGCTCCCTGTCATCACGAACATTATCAACAACAGTCTTGTCTCTGGTCCATTTCCTGAGTTGTTCAAACAGGCAGTTGTGATGACTCTTCTCAAGAAGGTCAACATTGACCCTGAAACTCTAAAAGAAACTCTCCAACTTGAGCGTTGTGTCCAAAATACGGGAGAAGGCCGTCAACTGTCAACTGATGGCTCACCTTGTTGATAACAATCTGCTCGACAAGTTCCAGTCTGCTTACCGCCCCATCATAGTACGGAAACTGCTCTTCTGAGAGTTGTCAATTATATCCGTTGCGCTGTTGATTCTGGCAATATATCCTCTCTGGTACTATTTGATCTCAGTGCAGCATTTGATACCATCGATCATGACAAGCTTCTTCGGACACTAACAAACCAAATAGGAATCAGTGGAACTGCACTTAGCTGGTTCTCTTCCTACCTAACTGGGAGAAGTCAATCCATATCGGTGAAAGGTCAGCTCTCTGACATGTCACACCTCACGTGTGGGGTCCCCCAAGGATCAGTATTGGGTCCTGTCCTGTTTGTGCTATATATGAATCGGTTAGCAGACGTAACTAACAAACATCACATCAACCACCACTCATATGCGATGAACAAGCTCATAACATTCAAAAGGTGAAAAATAGAGCTGCACGCATCATACTCGCTCGCATCCAAAAGAGACCACATCACCCCTGTGCTGAAGAACCTGCATTGGCTGCCAATTAAAGCTAGGATTGACTTTAAAACACCGTGTATCGCCTTCCAATGCCAACATGGACTAGCTACTCCATACCTCCATATCTCCAACACCTATTAACAGTTCCAAAGATGAACTTAAAGCAGTTCGGCCAACGTGCTTTTAGCTACGCAGCAGCTACACTGTGAAATTCTCTTCCATCTGCCATCAAACAATCCCCATCCTTGACACGCTTCATATCTGCTCTTAAAACCCATCTATTCCGGCTTTATTATAATTGACTATCTCTCGTATATCCCTGTATATTAATGTATTTAGTTATACATTAATATGTACATATATATCATGTAGCGCTATGAGCATGCATCAGTGGGTGGATATAGCGCGGTATAAATGGCCATTATTATTATTATTATTATTATTATTATTATTATATACATTTCGTACAGACAATGAATTGACGTCGTTTATAATCCAAATTCCGATTGTAAATATTTGTTTTCGAAAATTCTATTTGTTCCATCCCCACTATTTAATACAGACATCTGAAGTTTAAAATGTATTTTACACAAAACGGAAGGGAATGGACATAGAACAATAGGTTATCAGCCGTCGATTTGTTTAATGATGTGTTTTATTTCTTCGCGCAATAGTATGTATTTTTGTATGTTTATGTATTGCAAGATCTATCCAGGGAACATAGCGACTGTAATATCCATCTGGGATAGGATGACACCTACAGTATATGCTCCATCTGCTTTTAATATTTTTAATATCTTACAAAACGAGATATGATGACATACATATTAGTCACGACAATCGGCATATTCACGTATTCCCGAAGAGAAATAGAAGGATTCATAGACCCCTTCGTAGGTGTGACTCACAGCACCAAACAAGCGAACACCAGCACCTTGGATTCGTCGCCATGACGTCTTGCGAACATACCATGCTCTCATTGGTCGGCGGAGTTCGAAGTGTGATACAACATTTATCACCTTTCTCTATATAAAAGTTGGATGCGAGATGAAAAGAGTATTACTTCGGAATATACAACTGAACATTGCTCACTATCGGACTATGGAGGTAAGTTGTGTACTGTGTTTGAGGACCACGACGTGCAAATGCCAATTGGGCGTTCCAGGATTCCATGGTTTCTGACATCTGGCAACTTCACATGTCTAACATGAAGATAACACAACCACGGTTCTAGTGTGTACCAGATTCTTTATTGGCGTGAAGATATTTTTTGGTCAGGCCAAACTCCAAGCGGAATGCAGAAAGCTCTAAAAATACAAAGTAGAACGTTTTCCAAAGGTTTCTAAAATGCCTATCAAGTAGAACATTGCGCACCCCGATGGTTAGTTCATTGTATTAACGAAAGAAATTGCAGGAGATGATATGTCATTGAATTCTGGCATGTCGCACACTGATATAAAGGAAGTTTACCAATATAACGATGAGTACTTTCGATCAGCACACTGTGTCTGGTTCTGTGTATCGTTTCTGGAAGCTCTCATATCCACTATGAGACCACAGCACTCTAGTAAGTGCACGATCTCCACGTCTTGGAGAAATGGCTACGAGAGTTCTCATGGTCTCGTAGTAGATGTGAAAGTTTTGAGAAACGATACTCTGGTACCGTAACATTACTTTACTCGTCAGCTACTTATGATTTAAACTGCAATGGTTAGAACATATTTTTTTTCTCGTAGTTTCCTCTGGATCTTACTATGACGCGGTCGTCACATGCCAGTGCCGGAAGCAGTCCCACGAACAGTGCGTGCTCATCAGAGTCCGCCTCCTCCGCTCACTTCTACCCCCCGTGCCAGGAGTTCATTGTGTCCAAGACGGACGGCGACGGTGTTACCAGCTACCGCGGAGACGTGGGGGTCACTCTCTTGGACGACCACATATGGAGAGCATTCCACAGTAAAGGGACAGAAATGATTATTAATAGGAATGGAAGGTATGTACTTTTATGGAGTTTTAATAATATTTTGAAAGTTACGGTCCTCACACACCAGAGATGAGCGAAATATCGCCGCGGCAATCAGCAGCGACAACAAAAGATTCTATCGAAATTTGCTGTTGAGATTTTCGCTTTTGCTTTAAAAGCATATAGATAAATAATAAGGTTCTATCTCATCTATCTCAGAACGTAACCGCCCGAAGTAGGCCAATATGAATAAATTCGACTGATTTTCACCAAATTGTAATTTTATTTCAATTCCAGGCGAATGTTCCCTCACATCACAGTACTGCCAAACGGATTGGCTCCATCCGGGCTCTATAATATTTGGCTTGAGATCAAACCAGCTGATGACCGCCGATACAAATACGTTCATAAAGCATGGGTACCCGTAAGTAGGGCCGACCCGTGCCAAGTCACTCAGCCATATCTACACCCTGACTCGCCGAATACTGGCGCATTCTGGATGCAGAACAAGGTTTCCTTCGCCAGACTCAAGCTGACTAACAACAGAGATTCGCAGGACGGCAACGTGAGTACACAGCATCAGTTTACACCATTTATATATCGCCATTATATCCAGAACACGTCTCCTCAAAGGCGCTTAGCATTAGACATTGTATTTTGCTACTTAACACCTTTCAAAATTGTTGATCAGTGTTCAAACACTTTAGCTTTACGATTACTTTATGAAATTTACAGCCGCGGTTCTCCTCAAAGAATACACATGCACATTTTACTTCTATAAAATAGTATAGATCCTATCAACCGTTAATAATGGGGGCATGACAATCTTTGGACGCAATATTTGGTCTATTGTAAATTTGTTTTACAGTTTTACATCATTACCTTTCTGATAGTTAGTTTAACTCTTACTTAGTCTAAATTATACGCTCCGACTAGAAGATAACACCCTAGTTCTGTTAACCCCTGACCTTTAAACAAAATAATGTATACCGTAAGTGTCGAATAATATTAATTATATATGTAATCGTCGCCTACATGTGAAGTACCCCTGCTGAGACATACCGATGCATCCAATCGCTCATCATTAGAAAGTATGGCGTGAACAATAGTTGAGCGTTATTCATTGTTTTAATATTGAATATGTTTACATAAATCTCGCTTGAGTTTGATCAGTAGCTGCTAGACTGTACGGTATTTGAGTACGAAACTGTGACATTATCATCTAGTAGTATAGCTTTCTGTGTATATCATAAATTGAAATTAAAATGTGTTCTGTTACTTTTTAGTGTTTTAAAAGTGTCCCAACAATGTTATGTCATCACCGTAACGGGCATAATTATTTTGTTATGTTTAAGGGAATTAATAACTGGAAAGGCCGAACTCTATATTCTAAAATGTCCATCTTCTGCTAATCGAAATTGGAACGGTTAATGTTCAAGCTCGCCTTTGTATACTTGTATATTAGAACACGTCAATTGTGGCGTAATTGTAAGTATACATACTTTAACACTGTCGCCTATGGGATGTTATTTGGTGATATATAACTTAATTTAGGACTTACATTTTACACCCATCCCTATATTTTTGAAGGCGAGGATAGACCTCGTGCGTTGAGTGTGACGAAGACCTCACGGTCAGGCGCATCTTGCTTGACTGTGCGAACTTTGCGACTCAGCGCACCGGGTTCTATTCTTCGCTAGGTCAAGTGTTGTTTTTAACGGTCTTCAATTTTATTTTTGAAATTAGTTTGATTTTGCTTAACCCAGCACATTGGGATTCGCAGCGTACTTTTGTTCAGGCATATGTACTGCCTTCAACTGTAGCTAGAGGGTGTCCATAATAGACAGCAAAATAGTAAATGGGGCATCTTATTGCTACAGAACTGCAGAGCTGTAGCTATGCTTTCTCTTACCGTGAACAACGAACAAGTCGTGGTACGAAACGAAATAATTGCGAAAGCAACTCTACACACATAATTAGAAAATATATTGAACACACAAACAAAACCAACTGACTAATTGGTATAAATTTCAGGTACTCCTCCAATCCATGCACAAGTACCGGGCGGAAGTGATCATTTGCGAGGCAAGTCGAGAGTTGAATCCTGACCCATCGGCGGCCATGACCTTCATCTTCAAGGAGACGTCGTTCATCGCCGTCACCGCCTACCAGAACGAGAGCATCACGAAGATGAAGATCCACAACAACCCGTTCGCCAAGGCTTTCAGAGACAAGCATTTATCATCGTGAGTCCCTAGTAGTCAGTTACTCAAATGCAGTTAAATTCAACCTAGCCGTCATTCGACTCGTTGCCTTGCAGTCGTAAGAAATTACCAGTATATCGTTTCTCGAAACTCTCTTATTCGCTAAGAGACCATAGCACTATTAGCAGTGTATTAGCTATCGGCAAAGAGAGCGCTATTGTCTCTTAGTGGATAAGAGAGCTTCGAGAAACCGATACCCAGGCTTGGTAATAAAAGTGGATGTACTTGAAATGCTAGAGCCTAGACGTAGTACTTGTCAAATAAAGTGAAATGACCATGTCTTATCAATTTAAATCACACACTGTACGAACTGATATGTTCGTAACGACAAATTCCAGGGAATTAACGATTTATAACCTACAGAGAGCAGGGACCAGCGAGATTAATTTACACCATATATTTATGATTGTCACTTTCTCAACTATCTTTGATTGCCATCTTCGCATATATGTATGATTGCCCCTTTGGCATATAAGTATGATTGCCATCTTCTCATGCATGTTTGATTGCCACCTTGGCATATATGTATGATTGCCACCTTCCCATATAGGCATGATTGCCATCTTCTCATACATGTTTGATTGCTACCTTTTCATATATATTTATGATTGGCACAATTTTATATATGTGTATTGTCACCTTCTAATATATGTTGCAAGCTCTGCAATTTACGATCATATAATTTCACATATGATGGAACGTATTACTCAGTGGGGGCCTATTCTCGAAACGTTCTTACGAACTTCTTGGCCTAAGAACAGTTCATAGCCATACTATAAGACTCGTGGACATGTCTACCGGATACGTATAGAGCCAATAAAGCTACGTTATCGCCGCAGTGTGTGTGCTTTGTTTAACGTTGATGTCTGACATCCCAAGCAAAGTTCACATTGTACAAATGGAACGAATACTTCCAGTATGGTAATCATTTGTATAACCAAATCCCAGCACAGGTAAGATCTCTGAATACGACAGTGCATGCCTATATAGTTCATTGTGATGATACCTTCATAGACGTCAGTCATTCATATGCTAAAAGCTGAAAGCAAACTTCATAAACAGAATAGGACAACAAATCATCTCACTTCGGACTACTTCGGGCGGTTACATTAGTTTAACAAGGAAGTGTCATTGCGCATGTCTAGTTGTTGCTAGACAAGCTTTCGTGCATGTTCGTGACGTCACTCTAGCCTTGCTTTCGCGTGTTCGCGCGAACTCTAGCATTGCTCTATCTCCTCTAGAAACCGCCCGAAGTAGGCCCGCATTGCAAAGTCAAGTTTCCTTTCTTTCTCCCCTGTACCTTCTATTCGCTTACACTCTTTTCGCCTATCATAGTTTAATTAGTGCATGTGTCTGCTATGAAGCCCAGAAATGAACTATCAGTGCATGTTGGTAACCTTTAACGGTAGTCTGTTTGCTCCGCCCTTGCATATATATTATTACGTCGTGTAGTAATTAGTTCTTTGTATATGAAGGCGGGTGTGATATAAGATGCTCCTACTTGTCTTTGGCTCCTACTTGTCTTTGGCTCAGTCGGTGGAGTGTTGGACTCGAAATCCAGCAACTCGGGTTCGAATGCTAGCATCGGCAGTGGTCGTGTTTCAATGGCGCCCAACGTGGGCGACTCTGCCGACTAAGCTAAAGGGGTAACCCCGTTGTTCGCGAACAGTAGGAGCATCTTATATCACACCCAGCTATATATTTTCTTAGAAAAAGATAATACATAATATTATAAATCATTTTATTACAACGATTGATAAATGCTGTGATCTCGTACCATGTGCAATATTTCTACCTTATCCATTTTGCAGAAGTTACGAAAAGACGAACCGGAAGTTAACCAATGCAAGTAAATCAGGTACGAGTCCTCATTCCCGGAAGCGGAAATCCACCAATGTTGGGAGAGAGGAAGCGGGTCGTGGAGCTGAGTACATGTCGGATGGGCTGCATCTGGAACGAAAACTCATGACGTCATCACACATATTCCCAGCATCACCGTGGCGATATGGCAGTTTTCGTAAGTGTGTTGCTATATTTAAAAAAAGAACAATGTATGGTGTCTTGACGCAAGGAGGAGGTTTATTTGTGAATTTCAATTTTAATTTCATTTCATTTACGCAAACCACCCACGGTGGTAAGAGAGCAAGTCTTGTAATATAGCTTCTACTTGATTAATTAGCCACTGACGATCGTAACATTGAGGGTTGCAGAGAACATAAGATTTAGTTTACCCGTTATATGATTGTTCCATTTAATCTGGATGTTACAATTTGCCATTTCATTTGTAAGTATTGGATAGAGGACACATCTTGATGCACGAATTCACTTACATTTCTGACATATAGTTTATATCATTTCCCATCTTGTTTTAGCAATCATCAGTCAAGGCGATAGCTGCCGTGACGTCATCACTTCGTTGCCATTTCCGCCGTACAGATCTAACCTCCTGACCCCGCCTTCAATGGCCGACATATGGCCGGTTAGCCCGTACATGTTTGCCCCGTCATACTCAGTGGGGCCGGCAATGTTCCAGCCTCCACCCCCGTACCAGTTGGACCTGTCAATCAAGCATTCCGCGGACTAAGGAGGAGAGATGCCAATTGACAAATATTAGCATTGCCTGTGAACAGACATACATTATTGGACGTTGTTCTTAGAAACATATATTGCTCACGAATGTTTTATACTCAATTCTCACTTCGATTATACTAATTGGACTGTTTATGCTTACATTATGAGTGTGTGATACTCTCTATGAACATTGTCTGTTTTGTATTTGTATATCAGTAGTAAAGCACACATACTTGGGAACGTTCCCCGACATAGCATTGCTATAATGTCACGGTATTGCACGGCAGCTTAAACATTGACTCCATATAATAACATCGTCATGATGTGCCATTTTTAACCCTGGCTCTAAAATTATATTAGGTGATAAATAGAGAATCTCACCCAAGTGTCTTGGAATATCAAATATATCAACACTAGTCGTGAAAGTTATTAAATCCGAGGCTTTATTCTGGCTGAACTAATTTCTTTCATCACAATGAAGCTGCTGTGCATTTGTACTGTGACATCATAGCAATGCTATGACGTCACGATTGTAGTGATGAGATCAATAGCGATATCTACAGTCTGACATCACAATATGGTAGAACAGTGGTAGAACAATCAGATAAACAACAACTTTGGTTCAAGCGATATCTCCTGGTTGATATCGCTTGATCTACACGCGATATCTCCTGTGGAAGCCAGTATTTGGTGATATATAGAATATCACCCTCGTGTCTTGGAATATCAAATATACCAACACCCGCCAATGAAGTTATTAAATCCTCGCAAAGCCTAGGTCTTTCAGATATATTTTAGAATTACTACATTTATATGTGAAACTAACACACCTGTTTAATTAATGTGTTCATGTAAATAATTACAATATCCGTTGTGTACATATCTTGTTATTTCTCAACCTCGCTTCCTCTTTCTTCACCATGTTGCCTTTCTTCCGCGGTTGTATTAATTTGTATATGCTTTCCTTCTTGAATAAACTATTTTGAAACGAAAACTAAACTTGAGTCATATATGCAAATTAAGAATATTTACTTTGCATACTGTATTGTAACGCCAACAATATATCTATTGCAAGAACAACTGAATGGCACCCATATACAAGTTGGAGGACCCGACACCTAGGTGGTGTTCCATTGACAGTGTTGGACGCACAGTCTGTACTTTCTGTCCTACGCATGCGCAGTTACCAACTATCAACATCACAGTGTAACTGCGCATGCGTCGGACAGTAAGTACAGACAGAACAACTAGAAAGGAGCAGCCCCCTGTCCAGAATGTGCGTCCAACACTGTCAATTGAACACCACCCTAGTTCCATTTTTAATTAGTTTCAAAGTAAGCTAGTATACAACTTTGTGTCAAATCATTATTTGCCATTGATAGATGGCATTTATGACAGTTAGCACCACAGCTAGCATCACCTAATGACAAAACCTAATGTTGAGCAAAACCAGTAGGAGCCTACTGTACCGGTCCTATTGGATGATAAACAACTTGCAATTAAAAATAATAAGTATTTACTTTAATTCTATTTATGCTAGACCTATAGACAATAACCCACGAGGTACGAGAGATTACCGATTATCTTTCACGAGTGATATTAATGTAGTAAGTCACGAGC
>JAUTBZ010121046.1:0-16149 GCA_032361785.1 Lepetodrilus galriftensis
AGCCGCCATTTTGCAGCTAGACAAACTCACGACATCCCACGGGTCGGACTAGAGTCGATTCGTGACGTCACACTAGTCGGACTAGAGTGAATTCGGGCGTTCTTTAGTCCAACTTTAGTGACTAGAGACACCGCCCGATGTCAGCCATAATATAAATGGAAAGCTTCAATTGAAGTGAATTTTTCATGTCATTCAAATTAATTAATGTTTATACCAATTTTTAATTTATTTTTTTAAGAGTACTCGCGCCTTTCTGTTTATATTATTACACAAATATATTTCAGTTAACCTTCTCCTTGCTGGATAAGACAATAAGACACTGTTGTTTTAACTTTAAGGCATTTCCAGTTGCCTCCACCATGGAGAGTTCAAATACACAGAAATGTAAAAGCAGCTTACATGTACCGTATTATGTATTTACAGTTTGTTGTATTTTCAATGTATTCTTCACAGACTCGCCATCAGCTGGGTATTACTTGTTTGACATGTTAGACTACTGCAAATGGAAGGAACAAACCAAAGCTTGGAAGACGCTGAGAAAGTACTTGAGAGATGCTCATCAAAGGTGCATGCACTTGCAATGTTAATAATAATAATAACTTGAACATTATATTGTGCCAAATCCACATTCTAAAGCCTGCTCATGGCGCTACATACTAGTACTTACCCTGGTAAATGGATCAGTGTTATTATTTTGTTTCTCAACTCTGCTATTGTGTTTGATGTGGTAGAACATTTGGACTTCAGAGCCAAAGTCCCCGAGTTCAAATCCTGTCCAGGTATCAATGTTTGCGAAAGTTACTTTATATGCGCGGCCTGTAGAGTGGCAATGCAGAAATCATCCTTGGTCTGTCAGTACCAGGCGGTTCTACAATATTCAGCACTAGGGGCCTGCTCCTTTCCAGCTGTTATGTCTGTACTTTCTGTCCCACGCATGTGCAGTTACCAAGGATTAACACCGCACAGTGTAACTGTGCATGCGTCGGACAGAAGTACAGACAGTACAGCTAGAAAGGAGCAGGTCCTACATGTTGCAGGTTTCCTCCTACCCTAATAGGCTAAACTGACATGTCATGATGTAAGTGAAAACATCTTGAAAGCGACTCTAAATCCCATTTAATAATGAAATGTTATAATAAGCAGGATTCATACTTTTTATTAATGCGCTAGCACACGCTTACCAGTGTAGCAGTCCCCAAACACTCTAGATTGAGCTTCCTGGGAGGGGGGGGGGGGGAGTGTTTTTTAATGTGCCATGTTGTGATGCAGTTAAAAGTATGAATTCAGCTTAATGCAATTATTATTATTATTAATTATTTATTCTGATTATTATTTCAGCAAGTTGACAAGCAATGTCGCGGTGGTCAGTACATGCTGGGAGGAGAGAAGCACGTGGTGGCCCGCGTACCACTTCACGGCCGGTGGTCAGCTGTCCAGTACCACTACATCACTGGAGGTGGAGAAAGCCGGGTGTGCCGCAATTTTAATGGGAAAAGGTTAGAAAATCTTCAGTGATTTCTTTTTATATTGGCATTGCATTAGGGAGGTAAAGACTATCTGCAGTTCCGTATCTCTATTGTCTCTACTGTTTACATTATTGTCTCCACTGTTTACATTTTTTATTGGCACCTTAGATGCTGAATGCATTTTTAAAAATCTTTTTGAGGTAACAAGAGAAAGCTAAACTTTAGGGGCTTTGGAAAAAGTTGCATTTAATTCCATGGCAATATTGCATTAGGGGAAAATCTCCAATGTTTTTAATGCAGATTTATATTGAAACCATTGTTTGAAACATTCTTTAAAAAGTCTCCTAAAAAGGATGGTTAAACATCTTGTAAATGTAATATCAACAGTATCTTTATTACCAAATTTCTAGTCGATATTTATATACCTATCGAAATAGTGTGTCTTTTTCAAATTTCCAATTACGTACATTAAAATCATATGCATGTATGTATGTGACTATAAATGTTTCAGATAATGAGTTTACCGTTCACTGCGAAGAAACGTTTGACGAAGCTCATCGTGAGAAGCTAGCATCAATCTTACGAGACATGGACGTGACTTGACTGTGAGAAGTGGTGCTCCTCGTATACAAGCGGAAAGGTCAAGGAGACAATATGTCTGTGCGATTGTCATGAAGAGATGTCACGTGGAAGTCCATTGTGTTTCCAAGTACCGTACAAGTGTGGTCCATCCATATACCAGACATGACTCAATGGTTGTATTTGATTCATCAACCTTAGGGCGAGACTGGAGTGATGAAATAGAACACTATGTGTCACCCCAGAGGTCAGGAAAGGTCAAGTGTATAACTGACCACTTCGGCAGGAGTAAACAGTCGAGTCAGAGCTGCAAGCCGGCAAACGAAAGCACAGGTGGAATAAAAAATATTTTTATTTTTTAAAAACATTTTGGACAATATTCTAGGTGAGAAAGCAGTTCATTTGAAGAAGTGAGTCAATTTAATTACTCATTTTAATTTATATACCGGTATTGATTCAGCCAGTGTTTACTCATGCTTTTAAATTCAAGCATGCGCTGCAATGCACATGCACCATCACACAAAACTCAGACTGAACTGTGAATAGAATACAACCATCGATATCTGGCTCGATTAAAATATACAGGGAATTGTCCACAAATCCTGTAGCCAGATATAATGGGCTGATGCAGACCCTGCCACTCAAAACAAGTTACTTGCTACACCATGGGACTGCTCCTTTCTAGCTGTTCTTTCTGTCCGACACATGCGCAGTTGCACTGTGCGGTGTTGATCCTTTGTAACTATGCATGCATACGACAGAAAGTACAGACAGAACAGCTAGAAAGGAGCAGCCTCCATCAGATCCAGCAATGTTGTGGAAATAGGGCTATCATGGCATCTTTGTAATGATTTATATTTTTAAAAATAAAACTTGAAAGATCTACCTATATTTTTTATTACCATCAACAGAGAAAGATAATGACATTGACATGAGGAAATATTCATCGAGGACATCATAAGGAATTCGCCATGATCGCTGCAACACCTGAAAATGGGAATAAAACATTGGTATTAAAATTAAATCATGTACTTTCTTCCTTGTAGGATAAAATCCAACAAATGCTAATTTGTAACGATTGACTTTCAAAGCTAAAATTTAGAATATGAGATGGCTAACCCTTGCCTTGGAGCTGCTTTCAGGAATGTGAATGCACAAATCCATTGATCGAAGCGTATTTCAGCAGTTATTCTGGATATTTGCGCTATATAAACGTATAATAATAAGAATAATAATAATAATCATGGCTTGTACAGTTTAGGGCAGGAGGAAACCTGCAACATATGTAGCACTGATTGTTGCAGTAAACCTGCGAGCACCAACTGGTACTGACAGACAAAGGATGATATCTGCATTATACCGACAGTGCATCCTATCAACTTTTGCGAACCTTGATGCCACAGAGTTAAATATATTAGTCTCATATTTGAATTTTAATTTGTACACAATACTTCACCTAAATGTTCATGTACTAGCGATAGCTCCAAAGTTTGTACTGGCAATATTGCCAAATCACACGAGCCGAAATATTCTTGTATTGAGGTGAACTTACTATCAAATGAGATTTTCTCTGTGATGTTCTTCGTCTTGACACTCTCCTCCTGGTTCATGATGTATATGAGTCTGCCGTCCTGGGAAGTCCAGCCGTACTTCGTCACCCATTGGCCCACTTCTTCATCTGAATTATAATAAATAAATTAAAAATTAAATACAAAATTAAATTTAAATTTAAATAAATAAATAAATAGTACAGTTACGAAGCACACGACTCCATGCTAATGCATGCTGTAAGTTAGCTCAAGATTCCTCTAGCCTTCCCTGCTGACCATAAGAGACTTTTAAAATGGGTATGTTCAAGGGAAGGCTAAAGAGCATCCAATATCGTAAAATGATATTTTCTTTCCCCCTGTCGGGCAAGGAAGGAAAAAAAATACTTGTAACATTAAAACATATTAGTTTAAAAAAAACCACATCATGCTAGTAGATCAAAGTATCTATTCATGTAATCAGCCTTTGAATTTCTTCCCCTGACCATATCCATATACAAAAGTTATCTTATACACACAGTGCACACTTTCCAAGGTGTGCCAGTCAATATCCCTACAGCTTTGGTTGTGGTCCTCTAATGCCAAAATTAAATCTGACATTGTCATGGCGACGGACACTCTATGCTGACCCTCACCTGAAATGCCTCCCAACAGTTCACGTAGCATAACACGCGGTATGGACTGGTATGTGGCGCTAACCACGTGGCACACATCTGGAACAGAATTAAAATATTTGGTACATTAACATGTTTACTACCATAATTACTCTAATAATTAAACCCTCTAATAGTTCAAACAGCCAAAATAATCACTTCATAAAAATAATATTTTGCTGAAATTGACTGAATATTAACTCAATTGTGTAAACAAATCTTATAATTAGACTAACTTTATATTTTCAATAATCACATATTGGTGAAACCTTTGCAAGTATTGCCAAATATCACAGTGATATCTAGCAATACATTTTAAAAACTCTGAATATGCTTCATAATTCCTTATAATTATTACTGTCAGTTGCATCATATTATGTGGTATCAATTTCATTACAAAATACTCACATTTCCTGATACAATCACCAAATCCCAAAATTTCGGGAACGATATCGGGAACCACTTCTGGTTCTTTCTTTAGACAATCCTTAAGAAATAAATTGTACTTTTATAATCATATTTTCATGTAAAAATACATGTTAAAAAAAACATTTTGTGCATGTTATTCAAAAACATTAATTAAGGGATAGAGTACTGTCTACTATATACTGTATTAAAGTATAGTTTTGCCGTGAACTATTATAGTTAAAGTATGAGCACTCATATTGAGTGCATATCTTCATTTACAACACATCTTGAATGTAGCTGATTGGTCACTGGTGGGGCAATAACAACACGAACAAGTAGCATGCAAATCCTACCCAGAATTCTTTAAACTGGCATGTCTCGAGCAGGAAAGCAAGCTGTATAACCCGCTGTAGAGCTTCTTCCTCAAGCTGAAAAGAGTTTTACAAAGTTAACCTGACAGGAAATACTGGCAAAACATTCAGAACTAAAACAATTAGACCTAACAGATAAATTAATAGGAAAACAACTGTTTGAATTCAAGTTTCACTCATAGTACAGATTATCATATGAAGAACATTCTGCCACACTTGCAGCGCTGTGGAGCATTAACCCTCTCCCTGCTGGGGCAACTGCACATGCCCTAAAGAGTGGTTTCTGTGCCTAATCCAGCAAGGAGAGGGTTAGTGCAATAGCTACTAAATTTCTTGACAACAGATCAACTAATGAGATCAAGTACTAGACATCAACTAAGAGTGAACAAACAGGATACGGTAGTTAGTGTGATAGCTATTAAATCTCTGACAACTTGGCTCCTAAATCTGACACAACAGATCATGTGACTGCAATATGTTTCTGACTGCAATATGTGTAGCTCCTAAATCGGACAAATTAATGTAATAGCTACTAAATCTCTGACAATTAGATTACACAATTAGTTTAGTGTAATAGCTAATATTTATACTGTATTAGTAACTCTCATTACAAAACATCTGGTTAATGCGCTAACTATTTCTGACAACAGATCAGACCAGTGCAATAGCTACTAAATATCTGACAATGCATCTACTAAATATCTGACAACACAGATCAATTAGGTTAATAGCTACTAAATCTCTCTTAACGAATAATCGGTTTATATTGTAACACAATGTTCTTGTTGGCAAATTTTCTGAAATAAATTCAGAATAAACAATTTCAATTAAGCATGCTGTTTATATATCTTAACAAGACTTAAAGACTTTTGCATTACATTAATTTGTTAAATTAAAGAAGTTTATTTAATAACAATATCTCAAGCAATAGAACACTGTAATATTAGCAGAACAATAGCAATATATTTGTCAATATGATTTTGCAATAAGATATTATTAGTAATACTGTCGACCATTATATGAATGTATGCATATATAATCTCTTGTGTCATATATTTGTAAGATACAATCATAATTATTATATCTTCATAACTACTGTCATCCAAATTCATAATATGCATCAGATTATTTCATTATCATATGAATGATTGATTGCTCATAACTTATGTATTGTCATGCATTTGTATATATTGACATTTTATTCTCATTATTAATAACTATTGTGATATGATATAATATGATATGATATGATATGATTACTAATGAGAATAGATTCTTTTTGAGTTGCATACTGAGTTTATTACCTCCTATGTTTGACGTGTGTGCGTGTGACAGTTTGTTTGACTAGTTTGATCCCTATGCACCAAACACCTGCTGCCCATTTTGTTGTTTGTACATTTTACCATTTTGTTTGGAAAGTTTGACGTGGTTTAATTGTTATTTTTATTATTATTTAATTGCTGGAAAAAAGCACTGGCTTGTGATGTTACAGATGGAAGCTGCCTTTTCAGCCAGATGTTTATATTAATACATGTATTAGATATGTTATTGTGATTTTAAAAAAAAAAAAATCATCTTTCAATATAAATAATTTTTTTATAATATCAATATCTTCTATATTGATTTTTTAAAATTATATTCATATTTTGAAGTTTGGATTATTTTTTTAATGTTTCTATATTCTAGACCATTAGTTTATTTTGAATATAAATATTTATTTATTTTTACCTTTTTTTTTAGTACAGTGTATTTTGAAAAATGTTTTACTAAAAAAAATATATTTTTTCTATCTTTTGAATATAAATATTTTCAATGTATTTATTTAATAATATTTTTTTTATGTATTATTTTTAAAAACATTTCTAGATAGGGTCTACATGTACTATGTTTCCAACAACATTCTTAGTTGTCCCTATAGTTTAGACAATTTAGATGTATTGTTGTTATAAACTAGATCAGTAATATTTCTAGATTAAATGCACTGGCTGACAAGGCAAAGCTTTACGAATTATTTTTGGTGCATGCTGAATGTGTATTTTGTTTGTAGTCCTTTTGTTTTTATTTATTGTGCTTTTGTTGTCGTATCGATTTCAGTCTCCTCCGAAGTTTCTAAGCGCCCCTGTTCCACCAACGAGATCAAAGAGAAAAGACGAATCAAAAGTTGGGGGGCATGCCCCTCCCCCTCGCCCCCCGCCCCCCAAACCGAGAGGAGCTCTCGGAGAACTCCGAATCATTACCGAGCAGTCGGTGGACCAAGGCGATCAGACAATTCTGAATACGTCCCACGAAGATGATACGTCGACATCTCCATTTGAGCTCGTTCCCTTTTCTGAAAACCCAATGCTTCACCCCAATTCCCCGACAAAAAATGCCCCCGTGCCGAAATCACCAACGTCAAAATCGCCAACAAAATCGCCAACGAGACGTCGCGGTGTGGTCGAGCAGCCTCACTTTGTATCCAAAGGTCAATCTGACCCAGATCAGGTCGACACGGGTGAGACGTCGACTCAAGACGCATCGGTCACGGAAAATGTTAAAGATGTAGTCGAAGCCGGTCTAGAATCAGTGCCGGAGAAATTGGATTCCGGTAAACCCGAAATCAAAAAAGGTGTTTTGGAAACTGGCAATAATAATATTGACACGCAAAATAATCAGGTTTCGCTGAAAAAACGTCGACTGATCCGCCGTTCGTCGTCAGACTCTGACCTGAAGCTGACGATAATAGACCCATCCGTGAAACCATCATTCATGAAGAGGATCACAAACTCGTACAAGGGACACAGTCACAAGGAATCGAAGGAACGGAAGAATTCGGGTGGCGATCCTAACAAGAGTGACAACGACACATGCAAAGTGGGAGAAGATATGGCGGACGATGACAACAACGATGACAATGATGACGACGTGTCGGTCACCCATTCGGAGTTTGCCATGGAAGAAGCTGCCGTATCAGAGGTCACGGAGGCTGCGATTTCTCAGAGAAAAGATTCCGATTCCGTCGACGGACACAACAAAGGATTCCTGAGGAAAATGAGCGTCAAAATCCGTGCAATGGGGGGGAAAAATCGTCCCGAGGGCGACGAGGAATATTTCAGGGTGGAGAAGGATCGCACCAGAGGGTGGCGCGACCAATCCAAAGTCGACGTTGTCGACTTACGGATGAACCAGAAAAAGGCCCAGTCCCGACGAATGAGCATTGTAGAACTTATACAAGGCAAAAAAATAGGTAACTGGGTATCGTTAAGAAAGTGTGAATGAAATCCCTGTTATTTTTTCACGCTTGGTTATTTTTTTCGAGAATTATTTTCACTAGAAAATTTGACTTGATATTATATATGTATGTATGTATGTATGTTATGTTATGTATGTATGTATGTATGTATATGTACTGTACCTTACTGCACTTTGTACCTTTGTGAACACATTGGCTAATCTTTATCCTTATCTTTCCTTTCCTGCATTTACAGGGTATGACTTCTGTATTAGCTTCGTAACTCACTGAGACGTTCCAGTGATAAGTGGCTTTCACTCTCTAGCTGTGTAGCTTGTTAATAGCACCCGCACTGGTCCATGTTGTCTGCTCTGTGGAATTACTTCAAACAAAAAATTTAATTATTTTTTTTTTAATATTTTAAAAAAAAGATTTTTAATACAAATTTGTTTGAAATTTAAAAAAATATTATTTGTAAAAAATCTAAAAAAAGACGAGTTATTATTAAAAATTAAATTAGACATTTCACTACTTTTTAAATTATAGTAACTTTAACTTTCTACCTGCTAGACTAATCATAGTCATTACCGGACACCTGTGGTTATCTGTAGCAGGGAAAAGGTTAAAAGTTGTTGTTTTTTAAATTTAAATGTTCCTTACACTAAGTTTGAAGTGGTTCCATATTTGTTATTTAATGGGTTTTTCTGTTGCCTCTTTACTTTTGGTTGCATTGTCGTCTGCATGGGAATAGTAGCATGTTTTATTTTATCACCCCAATTTTATCACCATAATTTTAGCCACTTTTAAGCGGAATGACGATTTCATCCATATTTCCGCTCAACTGCGACTAAACTCTCGTTTACGAACTTCATTCCTCCCTATTTTCATTTATTTCCTAGGTTTGTCTTTTCCGACTTCCAAGTGAGAAGGAAGGAGGAGGCAATATGAAAGAACGAATGATTAATTAATTAGTTCCTGTTTTTTTTTCTTTTCCTTTTCTCTCACTTGATTCTAGATTAACGGTGTGTGTATGAGTCCAACAAGCTTAAAGCAAAAGAAACACCATCCCGAGTTGAAACGGACCAAGTCGCAAGGTACCACACGAGCCAAATTGCAGAAGGGTCTGAGCTTCGCGTCGATGGACGAGCCGAGTGAAGGAGGAGGTGCCCTGAATAGTAATACCAGTGATCACCGCTCTTAATCAGTATTCGCAAAACTCCCAAGATGAATGCTTTTTTTAATTAATATTACCTTTATACTTGTCTTGCGCCATCGACTGATTTGCACCATAGACAAATTTGGACCATCGGCCAATCTAGAACTTTTTCTGATCGATTGATGGTCGAACAATATGAGCTGACAATAGATCCACCGTTGGCGCATCCAATGGTAGATCGTCGACCGATTTGTGCCATCGTTTGATTTGAACTATTCTCTGATCAATTGATGGTCGAACAATAAGATCTGACAATATATCCACCGTTGGCGCTTCCTATGGTAGATTGTTGACCGATTTGTGCCACTATTGTTTGATTTGGACTATTTTCTAATCAATTAATGGTCGATCAGTCTGAGCTGACAATAGATCCACCGTTGGCGCTTTCAATTATAAGACCATACAAAGTTTCATTGAAAGGTAAATATTTTAAAATGTAATATGTCCATCTTATCAACGTTTCGGCCCCACGAAACTTATATACGTACAAAGTCATCCTGAAGAAGGCTGTGGGGCCGAAACGTTGATAGGATGGACATATTACATTTGATAATTGTCCCTCTGTAGTTATACCTAGGGGTAAAAAGTATATTTGTAAATATTTCACTTTGGGATTTAGTTTAACCCTGCTGGAATTTGAGCAAGCACTGCTCACTGGGGCATTTCCATCTGCCATTAGCACGGAGAGAGTTAACTCTCCATGCTGAAGGCAACCAGAGATGCCTTAAAGAGCAATACCTGTTCCTAATCTAGCAGGAAGAGGGTTACCGGTAAGGTATAAAATATGATGAATTTATTGGTGCCAATCGATACACACACAAAAAGGAAAAACACATTATATAATAAATATAGAATTTATACAAGAGATTTATCAGCTTTTTTATTCTTTACTAAATCTCAAAAATTTTAAATAATGGCCATCCATTCTTTTCACAATCTACCAGTGCACATTGTATTCGTTGATGGCTCAGCTTGATTCGTCGATAATGCAAATCTACCAATGGCGCATGACATATTTTCTTATAGATGTAGCTTCCTTAGGAGTCGGTTTTAATTTTTGGGTCAAATCTTAATTTTTAAGCTTGTTTATTCTGGTTTGAAACCTGTTTTTATTTACCCCTCAAATTACAAATATTTACATGGCATTATTTTCATCCATTGTGCATTTGCTATCTTTGAAGAATTTGAGCATGAAATTTATTCAATTATTTTGGCTAATGCCTATCAAATTGTAGGTGGTTTTTTTTACATTGTAATGATTCTTAGAAACACTAGATACTTCTGAACAAAGTAGTTTACAATAATTCTATGACTTAATGGTTCATCAATTGTAGAATAGTATCTATTTACATATATTGACATTTGATAATTTGTAAATAAAGTAATATTTTAAGATTCATTAATAATAACAATAGATAACTGCTTTTAGATTAATTTTGAGAATAGAGCATTGATTTGATTTTAAATTAAAGATTAATTTGAGATTATAGAATTATTTTCTTTGAGAATGAAGCATTGTTTTTAGATTAATTTGAGAAGGGCATTGTATTTTATTAATGATTAATTTGAGAATAGATAATTATTTTCTTTGAGAATAGAGCATTGTTCTTTGAATAATTTGAGAATAGAGCATAGTTTTAAGATTATTTTTAAAGATAGATTTTGTTTATTATTTGATCATAATTGAGTCTTATGAATCTGAATTGTGTATAGATAATTTATCTTTTACTTTTAAACATTTTTAGTAAATATTGCACATGGTTACAGATTATTAAAAGGAAGCACGTGTTTTTTTTCCTTGTTTTTTTTTTTTAATGTTCTTTTTGGATGCTATATATTAGTTCTCGTCATCTTGGGATATCTTGCTTACACTGAATATGTCAATGAAATGATGTTGTTTCTTGTACACACAATTGGCAGCTGAATTTGTGGTGACAATGAAATCGTACCATCACGTCGCCCTGATATCGCACTCACCCAACCGAAAATATCCAGTTTATTCCACTCGTTACGTCATGTGTAGTAGTCGACTTATCATATGTACCGTAGTTATGTGTCGTCGACTCGTCGAACTAGATAGTATGTAGTTCTGTGTCGTCAATGTGCATGCTAACATATATATAGTAATAGTAATAGTAATAGTAACATATAGGTATAGTAATGTGCATTAGAATTTCACCAGCTTATTTACACTATTTAGAAAGCATATGAGTGTAAACTAATATTCATATAGTCATTATTTATAGATATACAGTAGATAAATAAAAATAAAAAGAACACTCAGAAAAATCAATATGCAGAAAGAATTAAACTTTTGTGCACAGGAAATATTGAAGTCTGCCTAGTGGTGTATGTTCACATAATAATAAGCGCTGTGGTTTATGTTCTGATAGTAGTCGTCGCCTATGGGTGAGATATTCCCGCCGCGACGTTAAACATTAATTCAATCAAATCTGATAGTAACTGAAAGATCAGCATTACCTTGTTAGTCTCATTGGCATTAATTTGGTCCAAATGAGAGTTATTATAGTCCAAAATTGTCTTTGATTGAGAGATCTTGATCTGAAAGTGAAAGTTATCTTGGTCAGACTTGGAGTTATTTTTGTCTGATAAAGAGTTATCTTACTTTGATAGGGAGTTATCTTAGTTTGATCTTGGTCTGATATGGAGCTTAAGTCTGATAGGGAGTTATCTTACTTTCATAGGGAGTTATCTTAGTTTGATCTTGGTCTGATATGGAGCTTAAGTCTGATAGGAAGTTATCTTTGTCTGATAGGGAGTTGTATCTTGGTCCGATAGGGAGTTTTCTTGATCCGATAGGCAGTTATTTAGGTCTGACAAGAAGTTGTCTTGGTCTGATAGCTAGTTATCTTTGTCTTGTAGGGAGATCTTAGTTTGATAGGGAGTTATCTTGGTCTGACAGGGTGTTATCTTGATCTGATTGATAATTACCCTTATCTGATTATAGAACCTATCTTGGTCTGATTAGCTGTGATGTTGGTCTTTTTGAAAGTTATCTTGGTCTGATTTGGAGTTATCTTGATCAGTTATATATTATCATTAACAAACAAACAAACAAAAAAGTAAAACATTATTAATATATTTGATTTAGAATATATTTATGAAATCTATCACATTCACAAGGTTTCATGTCATGTTTGTAAGTCATATATTTGTATTGTATTATTGTTGTTGCTATATATAGTGTTGTACTATAAATAATGGCTCAATTATATATTTGTGGAGTGGATCTGTCTACATGTTTTCTGAGATATTGTGCATGTATCAAGGATATATCAAGTCTCGTTTTATCGATGTATTCAAACAATGAAAATTATATAATATCCAAACTAAATAATTCTTTCAAAATTGATCAAATATTAGATGTTATTAAATAAAAATAATAAAACTTCATATTTTTCATAGATGTTATTAAATAAAAATAATAAAACTTCATATTTTTTCGAAAATTTAAAGATAAAATTTAATGTATTAAATGCATTATCATTGTTTGAATGAATGAATCCAATGGGGATCCTAATATTGTCATAGAGTTGGTTATTCTGTGTTTCTTTGAATTTCAAAATGATGTTATCTGTTATGTGCTGTATAGCTATGATCAGTGATATTACTATATGTGTCTTACAGATGTTTGCAGTGTATGTGACTTCATATTCTATGTGTACCTTTAAGTCATGCTCTTAGTATTAATACTGCTTTAAAAAATATATCTTCATTATATATCCTAATTCATCCATTTAACTCACGCTGCAGCGCTTTTTCAATTAATACTTATATCACTTAGACTGAATGCTATTTAATATCTCATTATTATTATTATGTTTGAAATTTTTATTTTTATGTTACATAATATTTCATTAATTTACAGTGACATATCTATCGGTGGATTTCTCAAGTTAGCATTCACATCTTGGTCTTCGTCATGGGACAACATTCTCTTGTGTTGATCGCAATCTGTTCTTCTGTTCCCTACCAGGGGTTAAAGGTTATATTAAAAATAATACACAGTTGTCTCTTGAACTATGTTCCTGAATAATTAATTTCCAAAATTTAAAAAAAAAAAATTTTTAAATATTTTTTTGATCGTTTAAATTTTTATATAATTTAATTATTTAAAAATTTTTTTAATAGATACGAAGAGAATGCGACCAACACATTTCAGTTGTTTCCATGCTTAATTATAGATGTCCTCAGTCCTATGTGATATTGTAAACTTCATCATCGTCATGAAAACCACCTCTGTCACTAACACGAATTATTAATAACACCGTCATGCACCACCAGTCACAATCTTTCACCTGGAGATTCTTCCCTGTGTAGACCCTAGTTTAACCTGGCCACGAGATTACGAAACTTTTATGAGTACGATTTCATACTCAACTCAGAATTTTGTTCATAAAACCTCATGTTTTTGAGCATAGCACGCAAGTTGAGCACAAAAACGTACTCAGAAAAGTTTTGTAATCGCAGGGCCTGAGCTACCAGTGTTTTGCATTGCATGGCCTCATCAACAGTATACTCACATACGCACGCACAGTATGCCAATTAATTTCCAGGAAAGACACATTCACAATAGCATAGTTTTCAAGAACAAACAAAAAAAACAAGAAGGAAAAAACACATGCACAAATTTTTAAAATGCCAAAATATGACCCCAAAAAAAATAAGAAAACGAAAACACATGCAAAATTAATATGCACAAATAATTTCAAGCTTCCATTTGGAAAATAATTGGAACTATTAAACCATTATATGCTGGCTTTTTTTCTCACCTCTAAAATAAACCAATAAAAAGAGCTGTGTTTAAAATTTTATGTATTCTCAAAAAAAAAGAAAGAAAAAAAGAGAAACTTTATCATACGAGGGTTCAAATTGATCACTTACAATAACAAACTAACACCACATTATTCAGTAATAGGGAAAATAATCGTCCTGTTGTCTTCATCTTTAGCAGCCATTTATTGATGGTCAACCTGTTAATTAATGATAGATGCTTTTCCTCAAATATCAAAACTATTTCAGGTCATAATACAGCTTCCTATTTATCCTACCTCAAATTATAAAGGCTTGTGATGTACATAAATATCATTACGTTTTTTCTCTCGAAAAATGTCAACCTCGTTCGATTACAATGTATGCTTTGTATTTTTATGAATGCCTATTACGTGTCTATTGTTTCAGCATTAATTAAGTTGCCTCCAGAGTAAATTAAGTGTGCAGACCTAGTACACATTAAATGAAATATCTATAGACCCTGTCACATTTTAACTCATGATTACCAACTCGTTGTAGCGATTATTTGAACCACAATCAAAGATCAAACGTATTCCCTTTCAAAAACAAATTGTGTAACCTTAGGTAATTATGTCTTAATTATGTCTCTTTGAAAGTCGAAAACAACAGTAAAGCCAAGTCATCTGGTAGAAATTACATCTATTTAGATATTTATTTCTGGACTAAATTGTTAATTATTTGTGAGTAATTGTATATCTGACCTTTTTGATCCGAGTAAATTTATTTATTTTGGTTGAAATATTCCCGCAGTAACGCTAATTAACAAATCATTTGCTTACTCTGTACACAATCATTCACAGTAAAAAAAACCACCAAATATGTCTATAAATAAAATTTACTTCATGTGACCCTCTCCATGCTGAAGGCAACCTGAGATGCCATATACCATCGTGACTGCCTAATCCAGCAGGGAGAGGGTTAATATAATATCAACAGTCAACGTAACTTTGTTAACAATTATTTTAACTTTTAATGCTAACCTGCACATAGTAAGCCATGTTCTATATATAGACTAGCACATACACAATATTATAATTGCGGTATATGCATTATTAACCCTCTCAATGCTGGAGGCAACGCGAGATGCACTAAAGAGCTGTGCCTAAGCCAGCAGGGAGAGGGTTAATAACTCATTCAATCATTACTACACATCAAAACCAGGTATGTTCTTCGGAACCCTGGAAACCCAAATCACGACGTATAGATATTTATTTTATTTTGAGCATATTAGATACTAACTATTTTCGTAGTTGAGAGCAGCACATCTGATTGGTTAGTATTAATAGCATATTACGGAAGCTTGACTTAGTTCGTGCGTGGTACCGTAGATTGTCACAGTACGTAGCATGTGTATATATGTTTAGACGACTCTAGCGATAGTATAGTTTGCGATGTGTCTCTAACAAAAGTGGAATGAACTTGGCGAATCACTGGATATCGTACGATATATTTACACTCACCTCCTCCAAGCATGGTCCGCAACGTCTCTCGTTAGTTAATTACATGTTAATTGTTGTTATTTGAATACACTTTGATATTTCAGGTCTTATCATCATCTTCAACCATTCGGGAGTATTTGGATCTACTGAAAGCTATTCCACATTATTTGAAAATGTTTTTTTTTTTCTGTTTTTTTCGACGATGTTAAAAATGGTTTCACCTTGAAAAGGTTGTTCATTGTCCGAGTGTATTTGGACATTCATCAGGGAGATTTTCCGTTATGATTTTCAACATTATATTGTGAATACAAACTATTTTTTTATATTTTTGTTAGGCCATTTATTTTTTATTAGTTGGTTTACAAATTTTTTGGTTTCATATTGCATGTAGGCGGTAGGGAAAAAAATAAAAATAATTTTCAATAGTATTACCAAAATGTGACC
>JAUTBZ010121057.1:0-16147 GCA_032361785.1 Lepetodrilus galriftensis
TGATAGTCACACCAATATCGATCTTTTTGAAGACGCGCGATGTTTGGAATATCAAGAACGGCTTCGCCTGCAGAAGCGGAATGTATTGGCGGCAAAGATGGGCGTTCAACGAAGCTCAGAAGTGCTCTTGCCCATGTTGTCAACTCACGGCGCGCAAGCATTAGGTTTGGGTGCCAAAGCGATTTCGCGGGGCGAAAGTGCTGACTTTATTACGCTTAATCTGGACCATCGAAGTCTTTTAGGTTCCAACCTCGTCTCGCTTTCTGAGAATCTTATTTTATCCATGTCCACTGATGCGATTCAGGATGTTTATGTCGGCGGGGAAAAGATTATTAAAAAGGGAATGCACGATTTGGAACATGAAATAGTGCAAAATTATAAAGCATTGATGTCGAAATTATGGGGCGCCTAAATTATTAAAATCGCCTCCGAGTTAAAAAACGGCTAGGAAGTGGTAAGCTTGTTTACAATATGCCTTCCCAAAGATCTTCCAGTAAAATAAGACGGTCATGTGAAGAGGAAGAGTCTTCACTGGCGTTTCGTGACTCTGCATTAAATTGTTTCGCGAGTTTCACCATCGTGTCGTCAATTCGAACCAGACCTGTATGTTGCAACAAGGCAAGCAAGTCGCGATCGGAGGCTTGAGGTGAATAAAGCGGTTCTGTACGAAGCGTTTCGACTTTGATGCTATGGGCTTGGCAGAATCGATCAATTACTTCAAAAGGCGTTCCGATATCGCGATCGTGATACCAAACGCGAACTCCATACATGTCCGATGACCAGCGAACAAGGGGACGATGAAGGCGATCGCTTAAAGAAAGCATGGACAAAGATAAGGTGACGTAGGGGCAGGTTTGGACAAGAAGAGAGCGCAAATCTGGGCCGCCTCTTTTTACGGTCGCAAGGGTACTTGGGTTCACCGGAACGTTTCCAAACCATGGATGATCCCCATTTTTTTGTGAAGCTTTCGCCCAAATTTTATCTGAGAGGTGTTCTTGTTCTATTACAAACGCACAAACTTGAACCGGAAATCCGATTCCAATTTCCTTTTCTCCTCCAAAAGAGCGCGCAGCCATTGCGGTAAGAAAAGCTCGGCCTTCAAATTCATAAGCCTTGGTTTCTTGGGGTAAACTATCGCCCGTGGACCAATTTATAGTGGAGCTTTGGTAGGCAATATCGAGCATCGTTGTGATACCCGAAGCACGCCGATTGACCGTCGCGTCCGCAAGGCTAGAACGACTTTGAATAGCGATCACCGCGGCCTTTTTAGTATCTGGATTCTGCGTATCTCTTTTAATTTTTTGGATGTCTTTCACAAGAGATCGCGCGAAGAGCGCGTCTCTAAATAAACGCGCCCTCATGTCATGGTTTTTACCAAACACGTGACCGATTTCGCTAAGCTTAATTTTTCCTTGTTCAGGCATATAAGCGAACTTTAACCACCGCGCGAATTCGATATAATAACGAACCGTTCTCAAGTCCACCAAAAGCTCGATCGCCAAATCCTCGATGGAAGTAATGCCCTCAAAAATATGCTGGATCACCGATAAGAAGAGCTGAATGCTATTTGCTTGCGGAATCTCCGCGGTTGTTTTGAGTAGGTCTAACTGAGCCTCTTCCCGCGTTTTTTTGCTCTCTTGCGAAGTCATGGCCTATAATACTTGTTTTTGAATATGAAAGCGAAAGTTCTGCGATTTTAAGTTCTATTAGCTCTTATTGGCGAAACTTTGAAGAGAATAGACGACCACTCAAACCTTTTTTTAGACCGTTAAAGCGTTTAAAAGACCAGCTAAAAATAAGCGATCTTTTCGTTGTATTCTGAATTCCGGAGGACTAGAAGTCGCGCCATAAATGGAACTCAATTTCGAGATCCAAACATAGGCGTTGATATGAATATCTTATTAGAAATCTTCGTACCACTTTTCGTTGCGATGAGCCCACTTACCGTTCTTCCTATCTTTCTTTCGATGACTGAAGATATGGACCGGGATGGCGCCCGCGAACTGGCCAAAAAAGCGATCATCACAGCCTTTGTAATTTCAACGGTTTTGGTCATTGCTGGACAACATTTATTTCGTTTTCTTTCAATAACTGTCGACGATCTCCGGGTGGCCGGCGGAATTATTTTACTTCTTATCGCAGTTTACGATCTGGTCTTTTCGAGCAACAAAAGAAAATCAGACAATATTGATGATGTAGGCGTAGTTCCTTTGGGAACACCGCTTATTATCGGACCTGCGACAATGACTGCTTTGGTTGTTTTTGCCGACGAACAAGGCAGACTTCCGACACTCTTCGTCCTCTTCGTTAACCTCGCGTTGATTGGTGGAATGTTACATTTTTCAGATCGACTTAAAACCGTCATCAGCCCCGCCGTATCAAAAGCTTTTGGTAAGGTGATGTCGCTCTTCCTCGCCGCAATTGCAGTGGCTATGTTCAGGTCGGGAATCGCCGGATTCTTAAGCTCTTAAAATTAGACTCCAGACATACGCTTTTATTCTCCTGCAATTTTGTTAAGATTTGAAAACTAAGTCATTTCTGGAAAAACATGAGATTTAAAAGAAAGATAACATTCATATTTTTGTCTTTTATCCTGTCGTGTAATATTAGCGACACCGAGGAGCCTAAAGTAGAAACCAATAACAAAGTTGCTACGAATAATCGAACAAGCTCAAACAATAAAACCACTTCAACAAACACCGCCACAACGACGACATCAGTGGTTAAGATTTGTGGTAACGGAACTCTAGAAAATGATGAGGAATGTGAGGGTTTTAATCTCCGAAATCTAACATGCAAAACGGAAGGTTTTGCGGGCGGAAAACTACGGTGTTCTGATACCTGCACTTTGGATGTTTCGGGTTGTTTTAAGTGTGGTGATAATTTTCGACACCCAGATGAAGTATGCGATGGTGATGATTTAAACGACCGGACATGCAAAACAGAAGGCTTTGATTCAGGAGAACTCAAATGTTCCGAAACCTGCGAACTTGATACCACCTTATGTGATAAGTGTGGTGATGGTAAATTGGGTACTGGTGAATCCTGCGATGGAAACGATTTCGGTGGGAAAACGTGTATGAGTTTTAGATTTCTTGATGGTGAGCTTTCATGTGCTGCTGACTGTTCGTTAGACGTTTCAAAATGTACTCGATAAAACGGGCCAAGCCTCTCCTCTTGCAGATCTTTTTATGTAAATTAGTGCAGGCGAGAGACAAACGTGTGGAATCAGGAAGGAGAATGGAGACGTAGTATGTTGGGGTGGCGATAGTAAGGGACAGTCGAGTCCTCCCTGAGCTATTTCTCTCCTAACTTTCCTTGCACATAATGGGATAGAAGTTTACCAATTTCGACTTGAGTATGAAACCCTACCAGCCCGTCGGATCCTGGTCCTTTTGCGAACAAGGGAACGAAGTTCGCAGAATGAGAACCTTTGATAAACGATTCTTTTTGGGCCGCTCTTATCAACCAAGCGTACTGAAGAATCATCTTCGGAGGCGAAAAATCACCTTGTAAATCTTGGCGACTAAATTCGGAAACATTTCCGACGGGGAGTTCCAGATAGTCCAAAGTTCCTCCACATTGTTTCGCCGCTCCGCATCGTTTGGCAGCAAAGGCGTAGTGATTATCAATCACGCTCATGGTGTGATCGTGGTCAGCAGTAACCACAAAAAGTGTTTCTTCGTCAGCTATTTTTTTCATAAAGCCCACGCTCTTATCGAACTCGGCCAGCTCATCTAGTAATCCTTGCCCCCGATTCAACTCGTGCAAACGCCAATCGATTTGTCCGCCTTCTACAACGAGTATGAACCCCTTTTTATTTTTGGAAAGGCGTTCTATGGCGAACTCGATCATTTCCGATAAGGTCGGTGCTTTATTATTGGGGTCCTTTTTTTCCGAAGCAGCGGGAAGCGCCTTTTTTGCGAAAACACCAATAATATCTTTTTTCGTTTTTGGTGGCCACTGTAAAGCCACTTCGTAACCCTGCTTCTCCAAGGCAGGGATATGGGCTTCGATATCTTCTAAACCGCCCCCTAAAATAAGATCGATTCTTTTTCCATTATTCTTCTTAAAGTTTACTAAATCCATCGCGATTTCCGCAGTCTTTTTACGTGAGTCCTGATGGGCATAAAAAGCAGCGGGAGTAGCGTGGGTGATCGGAACATTCGTTATAATACCTACGCTTTTATTTTCTTTGAGGGCTTTTTCGATAAGAGTTTCTTGGTTCCTCCCGTTGAATGCAATTGCACCTCGAGGCATCAGGACACCTGTAGAGAGCGTCGAACCGGTAGCGGCAGAATCTGCGACAAGTCGATTCGTTGCTTGGGTTGCAACCATACCCTGTTTGGGTAGCGACATCATATTCGAGGCTCCCTGCGCGTAATAGTTTGCAGTGACCGAGGGAATTCCCATTCCGTCTCCGATAAAGAGCACGATGTTTTTGGGAATCTTCGTCGGTGTTTTTTCTGTGCTTTGAAAAGCCATAATCGTTTCTTTAATACGTGTTCCGAGCATCGCGTTATCCCCAGAGGCCGCAACATATTCTGCCCCCACACCCTCAGCGAATATAGGAACGAAGTTCGCGCTATGAGAAGCAAAAAATCGTCCTTCTCCCTTCCACATTGCACCACTTGCAACCGATAGAGAACCGAAGGCTGTGGTCATCCGTGGGTCTTCCAAATCGCGGTTCGCGCTACCTAGAAATTTACCTAATCCGAAATGCTGAATGGGAGCACTTCGAATATCTTTCTGTTTATTACTTCCGCCGATGACCGCGTTTCGTAAATTAATTTCATCTTCACTACCTTTAAGACGCTTAGAAAAACGCGCCGCATAAATGGGATCGATCACCGAAAGACCTCCCGTTTCGTGATCTGAGGTAGCAATAAGCAGAGTGTCTTTTCGGGGGGCGCTATACCGTCGAGCAACCCCAATGGCATCGTCGAAATCCAGAGTTTCTTTGATGGTACAACCGGGCCGTAAAGCATGTTCACACCAATCGATAAAAGAGCCTTCCACCATCAATACCCAACCCTTGGGGTGACCCCGATCCAGGACCTTAATGGCGGAATCAACCATGTCCGAAAGCGATACAGACCGTGTACCTTCCGCGATAAAAGGCATGTCTTTTTTGATAAAAAGACCTACTAATTTTTTCGATCTTTCTTTCTCTTTTTCGAGCTGCTTTGCATCTTCGATATAATCATAGCCCATCGTTTTAAGTTTTGCGCTAAGGTCGATGTTATCTTTACGCTCTCTAAAATATTTCCAACCGCCACCAAGCACCACATCGGGTTCAAAGCGAAGAAGATCTTCGGCGATTTTTTCGTAAGACTTGCGCGTACTTCGGTGAGCATAAAAGGCACCCGGCGTGGCATGAACTACACGTGCAGTAGAAACCACTCCGATTCCCCTTCCTCGTTTTTTTGCGAGGTCGAGAATACTTTCAAGATGAGTGGAAGAGTCCTCTTCGTGGTCTTGTGATGTTCCTGAAACAACTCCAATTCCGTTAAAATGCGTCTTTTTCCCACTTGCGATCGCGCTGGCTGACGCCGCGCTATCCGTGACCAAAAATTCAGCAGAATGGGTCGACATCCAACCAAATTCCGACAGTTCTAACATCTGGAGTTTCTTATCTGACTTATAGGACGCAGCCGTGATCGCTCCCACGCCCATACCATCTCCAATAAATAATATGATCCGACGAGGACCCTCTGATTCTATTTTTACCTGTGCTTGTGGTGCCAGTGGTGGAAGTGGTTTGGTGCAAGCAAAGACGAAAATCACGGACAGCCAAAGATATTTCATAAATCTCCTTAATTTCATTCTTTGGTTGTAATCACCTTTGGCGGTGGATGCAATTATTGAATTCAAAGACCCCTAAAAAGCTGTTGGTGATGTGGTCTATCGAAGCTTTATTTAATAGGTGACGGCGAGTGTTTTTTCGCCGGTAGTTGAAATCCAATAAGGAACCCAAACAAGGCTAAACCATTCTGTTGAGATCTCGCGTTTTTTAGGCGAAACCGAAATAGTATCAATAGGGTGATTTTCGAAAGAAAAGTCGGCTGCGACCTCACGAAGTTTGGTTTCACTTTCCAAATTTAGATCTTTGATATCGATTAACGCACTTTCGTATTTTTCTTCTGCGCGTTGAACATCACGCTTCTCCTTAATCGCACGAGATCCTCTTCGCGCAGCGGTGCCAATTGATCGGGAAGATTTACGCCCAAAGAAGGCTCCAAAAATGGAAGTGCCAATGCTCACGGCAGAATCTAGAGTTGCTGTTCTCGCTTGGTCCTCTTGGGTTTCCAAACGATGCTCTGCGTTTTGCAATCGCTTTTGAGCAGCGTGAAGTTTTTTATCATATCGCTCTCTAATTTTGTCCAATGCGTTATCTCGCTTTTCTTTAAGCTGATTTCTTACGCGCGAAACAAACTGCGATTGGGTTTCAGAACCGGAGGATTTTAGGCGTAAGGAAGGGCACTGCCAACAGTCTAAGGTTTCTTCGTGATAAAGATAATCCACGAGGGTTCTTGACCATTTCACATATTCTTTTTTCTTTTTCGCGATTTTAGGAAGGGGAAGAAAAGCAGCATTCGTTTGTGGTTCTGACTGAAAGCTGGAAGGATCCAGATCTACACGAAAAGCTTTTGCCCAGTTAAACAGGAGCGGATCGAAATGCAGGCCATGGATAAATCCGAAATGTATGGATTGGTCCAAGTTAAATTTCGTATCATCAAAGTGAATATTACCCCAACCATAAACCATCGGACGATAATTGAGTTGATAATCCTCGCCGGGTGAGGGCACAGAGGCTTGCATAAATAACTCTGGAATGTCTTCTAAAAGAGGGCGAATCGACTGCTGTTTTTCTGCTGTAGATGGCGCTTCTTTGGGTAGAAAGGTTTTTGGAATCGGGTCACTATGTGTGCTCTCATCTTTCTTTTTTAGGAAACGAATATCTTGTCGCGTCATCGGTCCTTTAAGGTACGACATGACCCAACGTGTTTTGAATATGATAGGTTCTGGTTCATGAACATTATGAAGCAAGAAAGATCGGCTTTCGAGTTTTGATAACGTGTCTTCAATTTCTTTTCGGGTAGAAAAATTTCCACCTTCATTGCTCATTAATGCGTCAACTACACGCGCTTGATCTTGTTTGGTTTGTAGCCTTCCTAGAAACCAAGTTCCCGCATTTGAGAGTGCTTTGTAATCGATATCTGCTGGGTTTTGTGTGGCTAAAACGAGTCCTACTCCAAACGCACGAGCTTGTTTGAGCAAAGTCATTAGTGCTTTTTTTGATGGAGGATTCGCAACTGGCGGGAGGTATCCAAAAATTTCGTCCATGTACAAAAGTGCACGTAAACTTGTGGTGCCAGACTGCGTTCTCATCCAACTTACCACTTGGTTTAAAAGCATTGAGACAAAAAACATACGCTCATTATCATCCAAATGAGAAATGGAGAAAATCGAAACACGGGGTTTTCCATCTTGAGTATAAAGGAGATTGGGAATGTCTAAGTCATCGCCTTTCATCCATGTCGCAAAGCCCGGTGAGGCTACCAAGTTGTTAATTTTTTTGGCCAAATCCACCCGTTTTTTCGGCTCAAAAATAGTGTCAAGATCCATAAATCCGATTTTGGAAATCGGCGGATGCTGAATTGCGTTGATAAGCATACCTAGATCTAAAGACTCACCTTTTTCCCAATAATGGCTCACTAAGGTGCTGACGAAAACGAACGCTGGCGATTGCGCATCATTATCCACGCCCAATAGCCCCAGCAAGGATTGAACCGTTCCTGTAACTTGATCACTTAGGAATTCAGGTTCGTCTAAAATATCTGCACTTGGTGCTTTCAACGAACTCAAAATCGAGATGGGTACGCCTGCAGTTGAACCCGGCGTATAAATAGTAAACTCGGCTTGGTTTTTAAGGCGTGCAATCCGTTCTGGAGATTGACCGGACTTCTCTAGACCCTTTTTCCAAAGTGACGCTTTTTGGTTCGCCAATTCTTCTTTTGAAAGAGATTTCCGGCGAGCTTCGTCTTCGTCCACCCAAGGCAAAAAATCTTCTCCTCTTAGTTGAGGAAAAGTGAGAAGTAGATTTCCCAAGTCTCCTTTGGGATCAATAATTATTGAGGGCACCGCATCTATGATTGCCTCTTCCAACAATCCAATACATAACCCCGTTTTTCCTGAACCGGTCATTCCTACGCAAATGGCGTGCGTCAGTAGATCTCGTGAATCATACAAAACGGGCTCATTATCTTTTTCGCCAAGATAAAATACCCCCAATTTTTCGAATTCATTTTGCGACAAAGCCATTAATTTTCCTTCTTTGGAACTACGGTAGGACGATAAACTAGAATTCCGTTTTTCGGTAGTACTTTGACGATAAGCTGTTGTTGGAAATATAAGTTCGTCTTGTCATTCGTGGGAAGTGTTAAAAAACAGTAAATCGAATGCTATTTGGGTTTACCTTTTCTGTATGAATTTTTGGAGATGCATTTGTAGTCAGCATCGATGAGCAACTGTTTTTTTAATTCCGTAGAATTGAATCGATTATTTTCATCTAATAATTCAGGATTAAAGTCCTCGTTTTTTTCAACAAAATAGAAACCGCGTTCCGTCGGTTCAAGAGCGTAAATAAAAGAATCGTTAATCCAGCAAGAATGGTCTTGTTTCCAAATCGTTATATCGCTTTGTAAGCTACCATCGACGATGGTCTCTCCGCAATATTCGAGAAGGAGAGTGTTTTCGATTTCTAACTTTGTTTCAATGTAGTTAAAACTGTCGCCAAGAATCGCATTCTTGGCCTTGATAGCACCAAAAACAAAAAGTCCGTGATGACCGCTATTACTGAGAGTCCCTTTCACAAATAAATTTCCTAAAATACAAATGGGATGCGGAAAGGAATCAGCTACGAATTGGTCAGCGTGGACATCACCTTCAAAAAGGCAAAAATCTTCGTTTTCGCGAATCTCAAGATTGGGTTCTAAATATTCCCCATCTTCATTTCGAGATTCAACAGATGACAACAACGAAGATAAACTAGAAATATTTGAAAAGGGAACGATTTTGTATTCTATCATTTTTTATTGGATAATTTGGGTTCGAACCTAGGCTTACAAAAATTTCAATACTTGACAAGGCATCCTCACCGCCGCCCTCAGCAATCGTGATTTTCGGTAGTACTTTGACGATACGCTCACCGACAGTTATATGCTCAGAACTTTTATGGAGTTGTATATTGGAATCACTACTAGCATATTTTACAGACGCCGATCGTATTGGGGACCTCCTTTCAAAATTTGGTGGTACCGTCGTCGGCACACTTATCATTGTCGCTTTTGGAGTTTACCTTGCCAAATTTGCGAAAAAAATGACGATAAAGGGCCTTCAAAAAGCGAAATTTGATGAACTGTTGACGAAATTTATCGCGAATGCGGTGAACTATATTATTCTTATTTTTGTTATTTTTGCTGCGATTAAGCAACTTGGTATAGATACGACCTCTCTTTTGGCCGCATTGGGCGCCGCGGGGCTCGCTATCGGTCTTGCGATGGAAGGTTCATTGAGAAATCTCGCAGCAGGCGTGGTGCTTATCATATTCCGACCTTTTACCGACAACGATTTTGTCGATATTGATGGGGTGGAAGGCCGTGTAGAAGACGTTCAATTATTTAATACCATCGTTGTTACTCTTGATAATGAAACCGTGATTTTTCCGAATTCTGAAGTGACAAATGGTAAAATCATCAACTATACGAGAAAAGAATACATCGATGTGGAAGTAAAATTCTGGCTTAAGTCGGACGAAGATATCGACTGGGTTCGTGGAATTGCTGTCGAAACGGCGAAAAGTCTCGATATTATTCTTGCTGAACCTCCGCCCCAACTTCAATGTTTGGAGTTTGATGAGGCGGGATTAAAGGTCCAAATCGAAGCGGCGTGTAATCCAGCAGAACGGGAACAGGCTCTTTTCGATCTTACCGAAGCGATTCAAAAATCGTTTAGAAAAGAAGGCGTGACCTTGTCTTCTCCTGGTCGTCGAAATATCGCGATATGAGGAGAAAGATCTTAAATCGACAAGCTTTGGAAAAATCGGTAGAAAAGCTAACCCCTTATGGAAATGAGTTTATGAAAATACTAGTAGCCCTTGTTCTTTCGCTTCTATTTATAGGTTGCGAAAGTGCCGAAGAAAAAGCGAAAAATCTGGTCAATCGACGTCTTGAAGAATGCAAAAAAATGGAAGGCGAATTTGTGACATTGGAACTCAACGTCGGTACTGATGAGGTGATCAAATCCACATGTAAGGAGGCCATTTCTTCTTTCCAAATGAAAGAGGGATTTACCGCGGATTTGAAAGTAGGGCCCTATGTTTGGAGTACCGGTTTACACGAAGTTTCTGGCGTTTGGGTGGTTACCAACATCGAGTGGGAAGCGTTGGAAAAAGCAATTCGCATGACCAAAGATGATCCAAAAATCGACTCGCGAAAGAAGGGCATAATTATGTGGGAAGATGTGCAAAAAGAATGGCCCACTTCTGCCTGGATTCGAGAACAACGTTTCGACAACGTCCTCGCTCTACGTAAGAAAACGAGAGGTAAATCTGAAAATCCCACAGAGCTCGGTTCCGCCAAAGCGGTCTTCATCGAACTCGTTAATTGGGCGAAAAAAGAAGGTCATCCCGACCTCGCCGCAGCAACCCAGTTAAAAGTAGTAAACTACTTTAGTGATCAAGCGGAAAAACTTGATATGGCCCTCGATGGAATCGGTTCTCAAGATGGTCACTTTGAAGCATCAATACGACAAGCAAAAAAAGACGGCGACACCAAAACCTTTGAAAAATATACCAAAAAACTCGCCGATTCTCGTGCAGGTCGTGATGCCGAAATCGAACTGATCAATAAACGCATCGCCAGCGCGAAGAAAAATGCATGTGAAGAATCGAAAAAAATGAACCTTTCATCTGTTGTAAATACGGATCTCAAAAAGACCATTCAAGCCTCGCTTTCTTCTTTGGATTGCAAATAGAGCATCTACATCGGAACGGTCTTCGATCTAAGGTTTAAGGAATGGTGAGTGAATCGAAAAGTTGGTCCAAAACCGCTTCGAATTTTTGTTTGATTCCAAAAGGAAGCCGTTGATAGATATTTTCAATAACTTGGAGATCCCACTCAAAATCTTCAAAATCGGGAGTCGAAATATCCTTACCCTGCACAAGATCGTGGAGAAGATCCATCGCTTTAATCACAGGACTTTCGCTGAGAATCCTCGGCCGAATCTCTGTATATTTTGTCCATAAATTATACAAAACTAATTGTTCGGAGAACTCGACATAGGACTCTGGATCCCACTCTTTGCACTCTTTATCGAATAAAGAAAAGGCGCGTTCGGGGTTAATAGGGAGTAGAGCGCAAAGATGATTGAATAGGATTTCTTCATTTTCACCCTCTAATTCAAGTGCCTCTTCAGCAAGTATCAAAGACTTTTCAAACTCTCTCAAATGACGTGTAAGTTTTGATTTCGCAGCCAAAAGAAAAGCATTTTCGCCAACTTGATGTAACCCTTTTTCGATATGCTTTCGGGCGTTCGCATTTTCCCCTTCTCGTAAAGCGAAATCAGATAACATAATATAGACTTCAGGGATCTTTGAGTCCTCACGAGAGAGTTCGCGAAGTCTTTTTTCGCTTTTCTCTGGATTTTTTTCGAGAAGTATTTCAATTTCCATCAATACATATTCTACCTTCGATGGATTCCATTCCTGAAGGCGTCGAAGTAAACGTAAAGCATGTTCCCATTTTCCCAGAGGAATAAGAGCTCGGCACAAACCCCAATCACTTTCTTCAATCGGGGCTTTAATTTCTTCGCAATATCGGAATGCAGATTCAGCACGCATCCAGTGTTCAAGTCCCAACCAAACCTCGCCAATTGCTAACCACAATTCCTTATCTTTTGGGGCGAGCTTCCCAGCATCTTCAAGAGCTCTCGCTGCCTTTTCGTGTTGACCGCGGCTTGAATATAATGTGGCTAAAGTGCGATTTGAGCTAAAGGTTCCGCCTTGACGATTGGCAAGTTCAAGCACTCGAATTGCATGGTCTTCTTGATCGAAGTCTAACCAGTAGTCAGCAATAAAACTTAACTGCCCCACCTTTGCGTCTTCGTTTTCTAAGGCGATTAATTCGCTACAAACGGCGTCATATCCGTCTTCTTCAAGAAGGTTATCGAGATTTAATAATCGTAAACTCGTATCCTTTTTGTCCTGGTGCTGAGCATTGTGAAGGGTAAGAAGAAAAGCTTCTTCATGGCCAAAATAACGTTGTACAATCGCAAGTGCGGTGGCGCTTAGTGTGGATGGCGTTTTGCCATGCCACGCTTGTAACATCGTCAACAAAATATCTAAATTTTCAGCATCGAGCTCTTCCCGGATATGCCGAGGCAAGCTGTTTAAGGGAAGCAAGAAATAGAGTTGATCGTAAAGTGGATTATCTCCCTCACGCATGATTTAACCGTGCTAATTCTTCGGATAAGCGGGAGATTTCTCGCGCAGATGATTTAAGTAGATTCCATAATAAGCGTGCGCCAATTTCAGATTCACTTGCGACAATTTGTCTAAAACGTTTTTCAGAAATGGTGAGCACTCTTAAGTCTTTGGAACACGCCGCCGAGAAAGAAGCAAGATCATCGGTAACAAGTGCAAGTTCCCCGAAATGAGATCCTGCCGAAACTTTTCCGATGGGTTTACCTGCAACGCTAAGTTCAACTTCTCCATCGGCGATGATATATAAGCAATTAAAATCGTCGCCTTCAGAGAAGATCACGTCGCCCTTGGCAAAGGTTTCTTGACCGACAATTCTCATTACTTTTAAAATCTGCCGAATGTCTAAACCTTTAAAGACACTTACTCGACCAAGAAGACTGGCTTGCCGCATCGTGTCAAAACGTGGCATATCTCTAATCGTATCTCGCGATTGGTCATCATCATGTACACTTACAAGAAGGCCGGTGAGATTGTCTGCGCCTCCTCGGGCTTTGGCCTCTTCAACGAGTTCTTTTAGTAAAATATTTGCGTCGAAATTCTCCGCAAATTCGCAGATCTCGGCTCCGCTTAAGTAGTCGGTGATTCCATCGGAACACATAAAAAGTCGATCGCCATCTTGAAGATCAATAAAAATGGAATCGATTTCCACTTTTGGTTTTCCGCCAATACTTCGGGAAAGCACATGTTCGTAACGGGCGAGCATCTTCTCATCCACAATATTTTGCGCTTTCAATTCCTCCGCGAAAGTATGGTCTTCTGTAATACGATAGATATCCCCGTCTCTAAGCAAGTAGATCCGACTATCTCCCACATGGGCGATAAATGCCGATGCTCCAGAAATGAGAATCGCCTCACAAGTGGACGCCATAGGGGTATGCGTATCTTTGGCGTGACCAATTTCGTAAACTTGATGATTAATATGTTGAATTATACGTAGGAGCTCTGAGAAAACAGCTTCCCGATGTTTATGGTCGTTTATTGCGTCTGCTTTTTGCGCAAACTCCGCAAGGTTTTCGGCAGCCTCACTCAATCCGTCTGCGATCATCTTGCTCGCAAGTTCTCCATCATCTCCACCACCAACACCATCAGCAACAAGGAAGACACCACAAACTTCATTATAAAAGAAAGTGTCTTCATTGGAGAAAGCTTACCCCAATGATGTTAAGATTCTTTCAATGAAAGGAACCCTCTGGATGAAGTTGGGTAAGAAAAACCTTGCCCGCGAAGCGTGGGAACAGGTTTTGCAGATTGAACCAGATAATCGAGCAGTGATACAAGCGCTCAAACAAAAGAATTAGGAAAAACAATGCATTTGATAGTTGGATTTTTAGTCGTCGTTGGCACCTTTTTGCTTTCGATCGAATACATGACAAGTGAATTTGATGGTTTCCTCAATATTTATTCCGCAATACTTTTGGGCGGCGTGCCCATCGGATTGGTCTTCATGTCCTACGACTTTTCCACGATCGGAAAAGCTTTCGTTGGATTCTTCCGTGCTCTTTTCTCTAACGCAGATTCGGAAAGAGAAAACATCGCAAACGATCTTGTCGCTTTTGGCCGCGAAGTTCGCCGCGATAAAGGCTTGGTTGCGTCCACTATTTTAGAACGAAATGGAGATCCTCTTTTCCAACATTTGGGGCGACATGTTTTACAAAAAACAGACCCAGAAGAAATAGCTGCAGATGCACTCATCATTGGGGAACGTAGCCTCCAACACTTCCGAGCCGCCGAACGCGTGTTGGCGAGTTTAGGCGATTATGCGCCTGCGATGGGAATGATCGGAACGGTTATTGGTCTCATTCAATTACTCGCAAATATGAGAGACTTTGAAAAACTTGGTCCGGGTATGGCCATCGCGCTATTGACCACCTTTTACGGGCTGGTCCTCGCTAACCTGCTTTATCTACCGTTGAGTCGTCTCGTAGGAAACTATCTAAACAAACGAAAGTCGAATATGAATTTGATCATCGAGGGCATGTTAAAACTTTCTCGGCGAAGACCCATTCATGAGATTCAAGAAGTGGTAGGTTCCAAGCATCAAGGCGCTTATTCCAGCAATAAGGCCAACACATGAGTCGGACTCCTGAACATATTGGTGTCGCACACTTTGCCGAAGAAAGACCACCCAAAGGGGCGGGTTGGATCATCAGTTATGCTGATCTTATGACCATCATATTGACCTTTATGATTCTCCTATTATCCATCTCTACAATTGCACAAACCAAGTACGACCTGATGGTTCAATCACTCACTGGGCAACGTGTAGGTAATCTTCAGGAAGTAAAAGTAAAGATAGATGAGGTCATCAGTAAAGAAGTTTTAGGGGCCGAAGTCATGACCAATATTGACGATCGGGGACTAACTATCGAGTTTTCAAACTCACTACTTTTTCGTTCTGGAGATGCAGAGTTAAGTGAAAGGGGATCCAAAATATTTGCTCCTATTGGGAAGCATCTCGTAGACGATCTGGAACCTGAGTACGGTTTAGTGGTTGAGGGATATACCGACGATGTTCCGATTTCGAATTCTCGATTTCACTCCAATTGGGAGTTGTCCACAAGTCGCGCGATCCATGTCATGGAACGTTTGGCCGAAGAAGGGCTTCAACGAAATCGGATGAGCGTTCAGGGGTTCGCAGATACACGCACCGCAACCTCGGTCGATTTGCATGATGATAAAAAAATTGCCACTCTTAGTGCAAAGGAACTCGCAGAGATTCGCGGCGCAAATAGAAGAGTGGTGATTCGAATTGATAAACTACATGAAGATATTTTAGAAAAAATGCTTAAGTCTAACCCTAAAAAAGATCTAAAAATAGACCAGGAAAGTCTCTCTCCAAGAGATATCCCTGGTTTCGGTTTGACCAATACAGGCACTACAAAGAAAGCTAATGGGGAAGAGGGAAACAATGAATAAATTTATTATGGTCATGCTTTTAACCCTATTTCCGATTTCTGCATTTGCACAGATTGCACCTCCACCCGCTCAAAAGAAGGTCAAACTTTCTGCGCGTGAACATCAACTTTCTCGAAGCAAAAAAGCTGCCGTGAATCGCGAGGCAAGTCAGGTCGTAGAAGATTTATTCGACCGTTTGTGTCCGGGACGTTGTCAATTGGTCAGCTTAGACGTGAAAATGGCTCGACCTAAACCGGTGGGGAATGTAGTCCCCGGTTTCGAATCCGTCGCCGGTTCCTCTTATGACACCACACCCAGAGCGATCCATGTGAACGTCCTATTAGACAGTAAGCTTCCTCGGAACTTTCAGTCCAATATCCCAAGAATGATTCAATATCAGCTTCACGATCTCGCACCAAAGGTTCTCGTGAAACCGGAACTTTTGAATTTTCCAGAACCGCAATTGGCTCCTATGCCTCCCTATCTTCCCGAGCCACCGCAAAGACGATGGGAAACACCGCCGAAACCAGAACTTCCAGAACTACCTATCGAAGAAAAGCCTGAGACGGACAAAGAAGTCGCTGGCCTTCCTGTGGAAAAAGAAGAGGGACTACGATCCACCCTGATCGATCTCCTCAAAGAAATTGCGCCTTGGTTCGGTCCTATTTTGATGGCCTTGGTCCTCTTTGGTCTTGTACTTATTCTTCT
>JAUTBZ010121068.1:0-16145 GCA_032361785.1 Lepetodrilus galriftensis
TGTTTTCCTAATAATTCAAACACCCAGTAGTGCCTACAAATTTAATTATTTTCTCCTGTTCGAATTATTAGAGTAATTACGGTATATTTTGAGTGATCACAAGCACACTTATCATATATTTGTTGTTGTTTGTTTGTTTTTTCTAGTAGCTGGGTTTTTTTAATGAGAATTCAACACCAACTTTTATTTTCTAGGGTTAAATAAGCATTATGAATGAATAGACTAATTGAATCACTACATGAAACCCCTCTGACGTATTTATCTGAGAACTTTACGGATCCCTTACAGGGCCCCTCCCGGTGGCGAAAGCCGTTCCCTAGATTTTGTTGTGCGGTATATAATGATCTACCACCATTCACTCCTCGGCAAGTCACCTAGTTAGTGAGTGAGCTTGTAGTACTGGGGCTGATTCGAGGAAACACTCAGCTAATTGCTGAGGCTAACAAGTCGCTGGTCCCCGTTCAGATGTACAGCCGGGATAGTTATTATGTCATCTGGGGATTGCGTTTCTGCAAGGGCGGCTCATATACGCATTCTCAGAATATAAGGCCTGTCCCATACTCACACCGTAGTAGCATCAGTCAACAAAACTCCCAAATCGGCGCGAGGCTCTCTTAGGGGGTCACCTTCTAGTCACGATAACGTCACCTTGGGATCCCAGTCATTGAAATGTTATATTATTAACGAGAAATAGGTTGCGATTGTATTTTTAGTGTGAAGAGTCGGTGTGTTTTTGCGATATGATCTTCCTCGTGTTTACACTATTAGGAGTAGGTCTATAAAAACTTGTTTAAAGAAGTTTGTATTCCAGTATATGTGTAGGCCTATAACATGGATTGGTATTATAAACTTCAAATAGGTTGTTATTGATCTAGGCCTATACAAGTTTTTAAAAAACCATAAAGTTGTTATGGAACAGACCAATGTGATTTATAAAAGTGCATAATAAACAACTAAATACATACTATTTATAGACGGCGCGAATCTTTTAAACGCCATAACTACCTTCAACTTTCAACACAAAATGGCGTCAATCAGTAAACAATTCGACAGCCGGTGGTCGATTTCTTTCTCAGGTTTTTTTGCTTCTTCTCCGGCTTAAGGAGAAATTCACCCTTGTCTACAATATAGGGGAATACTAGTTTGAATGTACGCCAAACAGACGAGAATGTTCCCGGGGCAGCAACTAAAATATCAACGCCACTTGGAGGGTCTATAAGATAAGCTATCATATCTCACGCTTGGCAGATATGTACCAAAACGTTTGTACGATACGCGAAGACTTTGGCAACACGACTCTATCCGAGTCTACGATGCATTGAAGCATCAAAGGCATTCCCTCCCTTTGCCAGCAAGCAGGAACTGGGTTATGTGTAGGGTCCTGCTTGCAGCTATATAGTGCAAATACTTTAGAGAACAAACTATAGTTTCAGAACCCTTGCCGTTGAAATTCTTCAGAATGTGTACAACCCATGTTGGCCCTCACAGATGCCCTTTATGACCCCGACCTGCTGGGTTAGAGACGAGGAGCAGACGGGGGAACCCTTATTGAAACCCTTCTCCGTCGGTTGAGACAAATTGAGGAACAAGTTAAAGAAACCGTGTCTTCGCGGAAAACAAGCATGGCGCATGATTGATGGGTTTGGCCATGCGAACAGGGTTTATGTAATTATGTAAACAAATAGAACATAATTATTACTATATGCATTGAATTTTAATGCGTTTTTAACGTTTGTCTGGCTTAATTCTTTGATCTGATGTTGTTTTATAAGTCCTTGGACATAAACTCAACAAGATTATAATAAAGAACAACATATAAATTAGACGTCACATATCGATACGTGAAGTATTCAGTATAGGCTATATTAATACCGGTATCATATTGCAAAACGGTGTTTTTGAATCCAGGAGTATGTGTTAACGTGATACTTCTTTATATAGTCTATTAGTTGATGCCACCAAAGCGCGTGTATCGGCTAACGGTCAATAGTTTACAAGTTATTGACAGTAAGATAAATTGGAATCGATGTCCTGTGTTTAATCACATTTTCCGCCAAGTGACTGCGGATACTGTTGGTCAAGCTCTTAGCAGACACAGGATGGGGGAAATGAGACTCGCCGTACTTTATTTGTTAGAGTCACTCAGACATGTGGGGAATTCCTCGCATTTCGAGACCCACCACAAGGTGGCGCTCACATATCATTGAGGCCCGATTAGGGATATATCGTCGGGAGTGTATTACTGTATACCATTCCAGCATAAAGAAAGTCAATCGACAATGAGTTTGTGAAGCCTACTACGACCCTCGGTCCGCTTGTCCACGGTTGGGTGCCTCTGTTGAACAAATCTAACTTCAGGCACCGAGCGTCGAGCGAGTTGCCTGTCGTCCTCATTGTTGCCCTATTATCGTAGTAGGGCCGCACGTGCCATATGTCAAGCCCATCCAGCGGTAAAAGCTAGTTTGTCATTTCAGAAAATAGGCCATATTAAACCGGCAGCCCTCGGAACAGAAGAGACGCACCATTTTGAATTTCATACCCATGTGATCGTCCGACAATGGAGAGAATGTATATAGGGCCCTTATGCACCTTGTCGTCGGATATTGTCGTTTGCGATTAAAAATGACGTTGAGCGTGATTTGATCAAGGGACAGCGTTGACGCTATTTAACCGCTTGCCCCGTGCCGTGGCAAGTGACCCCACTAAGCATATTATATGCATCGATAACTAACACTTAGCAGATAAATACCCAAACCTACAAGTTTATTTAGAGTAATTAAGTACCGTATAATGATTATTCTTAAATATTAGCAATATTATGATATAGTTAACGTTATCGGCTCAAGAATTTAAACAGCGATTAAGAGTAAATGTATGGACCATTATAGAGTTGTTTTATTATTTTTAAATAGGCCTACCTATAATGTAAAACAATTTAAATTAGTTAATATAACAATTAAATATTGCTCTCTTTACTTAAAAATAAAGTGGAAGTTTGATAGGCCTATTTGAAACGTCAAATTCACATATAATTGTATACTTGCTTTTGTTTTATTACAAAAACATTCTGTATTTTTTTTTAAAGAAAAAGACTAGATCTATATGTACAGTATATATGACCGACTATAATGGTCAAATTAACCATGCAGAATTACATTTTTGTTTGTATATCGGCTTGTACATATAATATTAATCCATTCTTATACGTGGTGGGATTCTTAGGGGGAAAGGGGGGGGGGTGCTCTAGCAGGTCGTACAACGAAACCGAGAAGTGTTTCAGAGCCATAAGCGAGACTTTTAGAGGTTATTTAGTTCTTTGAGACACGTATTAAACGGTTGGGATCGCGATATCAGTTTACATAACGCCGGGTGACCCCCGCGAGACTTGACAAAAGAAATTTAAACGACGCGCTGGATTTTTAGCTCGGCACAGCGTCAATCTGTGCTAGAGATACTTTGTTGAGCCGACTGTTCATAGAAAGTTGGGGAAATATGAACCCGTAGAGACACCGCCACAAGTTGTGAAAATGTCGCTTCTGGTACTTCAAATTGATGTCATTGGTTATTATGCCCTCCTCCCATTCAAAAACGTTTATTGTAGAACAAGCTAACCTCGCTTCCCTGATGGTCGTGATTATGCGCTCTCCTAATATAATACTAATATGAATACATTATAGCTTTTTAAGTTTTTGATAGCATTAATAATTAAGTAGTATAATAAAGTACTGGGAGATGCGACTGTTGAATGATATAGTGTGTCGTGAACCAACATAACTTGTACGTAGGTTTATATATAAACATGCGTATATATGTCACTACGAAATATTTTACGCCGATTCCATGCGTATTATGTAGATATTCCGTTATGATTACATATCTATATATGCATGCATGTGTGGTAAGCGATGGTAGTCATTTCCGCCTCATTATCGCCGCCTCTTTTCTTTTGGGCATTATTCATTGCGAAACATGTCTGAATCTCATGAATGTTTGGGTATGCTTTTCCATGTTGCAGTTCTACACTGAATCTGTCATGCCACCATCCAAGCGGTGTTTCTTAGGATAATTGGAAGAAAATTATTTGAAATATCAAGTTTTCCGTGTAATAGAAATACCCTTTTCTATTAGAAATTTCGTAAAGGAAAAATAGTCTATTTTTAACCCTTATACCCTGCTACCTTATTTTACATACATAGAATTTGAATGGGACACCGAGCCTCAACGGACCCAGGTAGCGGATGAGGGTTAAAGGAAGTTACTAGTATTTTATACAAATTATACTTTATTTTTATTCGGGCATTGTGGTTCGTTATCGCATGTTATGGACAATTTGTTATCGCACGTATATAATATATACGTAGAAATTACCTGGATAAACATATGATGCATTCGAAACATTTGACAATTGAATATACTTTTCTTAATTTCCTTTGACGACAACAAACCGTGCAGCATTAATACCCTTTACGGTATTTCAATCTATTTGCTGCAGCCGACGATGGTGCTTCGACCGCGATTCGCTATCTGGTGTCTATTACATTTCGAGTAAATGAAGAGTTACGGTACAGCAACACAGCCGTTAGCATGACTGACAGCAGTTCCCTCCCTTATCATGATCGCATCATTGTCGCTATGGGACGTAATTGAGTGTGTGATTCCGGCTTGGTGCGTCGATCCGTTTCTCTGCCAACATGTAGACCCGCTCTCTCCGCAGTGGGGCCCGAAGACAGAATTCCCAGGATTTGATCTCACTATTTGCAGCCCTGGTTGAGATTCTCTCCCTGCCGTCTCGCACGTCACAATGGCAATGGGATTGGGCAGAAATTCCATTTTAGGCAAAGCGGCTCATTAGCTTTGACGTCGATTATTGTTTGCAACCCTAAGTGGGCCTCTGATAAAATCCATGTTTACACGGCAGGCGATTTTGTTTCGATAAATGTGCATAAACAGAAAGTAATAGGATTCCAATTGCTCTGAATGCATTTGTTATACACATTAATTTAAATCGCATTATGTTGATACAAACGTATAAGGGTTTCTTTGAAATAACTTGAACATATGCCGTCCACACACTATCTGTTCCGAACTAAACGTCTTTATCATTGAAGCAACTTTGTTGATAGGGTGATACCGTTGATATGTCATGTTTAGCGGTCACTCAATCACGTTTTAAGGGCGGTTTGTTAACAACTGTAATTGTCTCCCTTAGACAACTGTTTTTCTCTCGCTCAATCTCGGTCGTGCCGTCGACTGGTTAGCACAAATCATATGCCGTATAGTAAAGTCTTATTACATTTCCAGATTCGACTCCTTAATTGTTGACACGCGTGGCGAAGATGAAACTGGGCCTGTTGACATTTTAGGATTATAGTCCTGATTAGCCTCACAGCGACGAAAGGTGTCGCCGTCGCGCCATCTCCGCCTATATATCACATGATCTGTCTATGCTTGGATGCGTAGGCGCTGTTGAGAGCTGAGCGGTTCCATTTTCCCCCACCCTTTCCTCGCCGCGGAACCCCGAGAGCTACAAATACATAATTTACACCAACTTAGTTAAACGGGGTACCAATTAGCTGCCCCTGGCCACCAGCGCTATTCATACGGTTAAAGGCTTCCGGAATCGTTTGGCTTTGTTCACATCTGTGGTGTTTTGTAAATGTTTAGCTCGAGAGGTTTGTCTCGAGAGGATCTTGTAATGAGAGCGCATTTTAAGCATACTTTGAGAATTCTGTGTTTATTGGCGGCGATTATATACTCCACTTATAGACTATTCTACCACCACCACCACTACTACTACTATTACTACTACTACTACTACTAGGCTACTAATGATGCTGATACATGTACTACAATAATATATGGCGTTATTATTACTGTTTATATATACGTACACTTGCATACTATACTAGTGCAATATATAGGCCTATACTTAAATATATCTAGTATACGCCTCATGGTATTGAGAAGGAACATTGGGTGCACACTGATCCATTGACCGGGGGTAATAATGTAACACTTTGAACATGCTTTAGGGAATGGTTTTGGCGTGTCATTAATATAGGCCCTATATATTATAATAATTATTATTATGATTATCATATATATATAGTAGTAGATAGATGTAGATAGATATAGATAAACCTACCCCCATGCACAACACGTAACTTGTTGTGTTCATAAACAACTATAGGCCTATATGTAAATATTATATATATGTAAATGTAATTTTAGCTTGGAAAGTGTATATATATATATATACTCTCTTAAATATATGTATACTTAACATCTGTATTTCTAATGCGATCTAGTGTTGTTTACCCGACGGTATAAATGTGTTATTTGACCAACTGAATGCATGCGTAGTTTAGTGCTTGTCTCCTGCGTATATCACTCATTCACAAACAGGTTTGTGATAATTATCACATACCGTGAACACGTCATGCAGATGACGGATCCCCTGATGTCTCAATAAACCCGAAAGGTTCAACTTCGACTGATTTGTACACCATACGTAAAGAGCATTTTTATAGTGCCCTCGTTTTAACATCAATAAACAACCTGATAAGAAGAACGGCTCGGAATAACTATATCGATGGGATATATCTATGTATAGGACGTATCTATGAGTGCGCTATATTGCAATCTTTGGGTATTAACATGTCGTGATTTAGCGTAATAAAGGGGAACGTTGAGGCTAATACAGATTTACCTTTATGGCGTAATGTGCACGCTCTAATTCACGCGCTACGTTAAATAGTTTTTCTCCCGTTTAGATTACCCACCGTTATTTAATTCATTCGTCAGATATTTATCGGGTCTACATTTTCGCCGACATAATACATGAAAGTAGACATAAAGTATATATTTATTTTGGTCATTGTTATTTGTTAAATTGTCCGTGAACATGCGCACGTGAGTTTATAGTTGTCGGTGTATTATGCAAATGCACACTATTTCACGCGCGTGCCAATCAGCTGTTAATACTCGACTGGTTACTAGTATTCAATTCATAACATTCGTGTTCACATTCGTTGTATCAAATCATGCACTTCTGTCAAATTATCTATTCGTTTGTCGTCTTTTGTAATTCGCGCGGCATATGCGAAGTCAATTAACAGATATTTCCTCTTATTGTACACCCAGAAAGTATTTAACATGTCGGGTGCATGGGGTGATATGCCCCCCCCCCCCTTCATCCCCTCCCCCATGTTTGTCTGTTTATAATACTAGCGAAGTCTTTGACTTGAAACTTTGCGTTATTTGTCGACAAATGTTCAAGAATCGTCGCGTTTAACACGTTTTCACCCGCAAACCGCCCCTCTCTCTCGAGCCTGGTCCCATCTGTCGTGTTATTTTGAAGCTGAACGCTTTAACTTTCGATTTGTTTCTTTGTGAAGATCCGCTACCGAAGTCACTACGGATGCACCCGACTCTGATCGTCGATTTAGCTCACTTTGGGTCAATCGGTGTTCTTTTGGGCTTAATTCATGTTCAAGTCATTTTACTCCCCAGTCATTCGGCCCGCTATGTTTAGCTTTGCAATGGTTACAAACATTGGCCTCGTGCTGTGCACGCGGAGGTTTATAATGCGCGTTCCGGGGCTCTAATTAATATTCATGAGCCTCTGGCCCTGGCTGCCTATTGTGTGAACTCGCGATGTTCCGGTGTGTGATTGTTGTCGAGTTGATTGAAACTGCAAGTTATCGCGACTCTTCGCTGACCCTCGCGTAAACAAGTGATTTGACCGTACGCACTAGTTACATACTGTGACTACAAGTGATTATTCAATACGGACAAGATGCAGACGGGACACTTGGTATAGTATGCGTGTGATTATATCTTTAGGATGTTTTGATAAATGGGAACGACTCGAGAGTCGTCGGCTGTGTTCGACTACACATGTGCGATCGCCCGAACGCAATGAAGCGGCCAGACAATAACGTTTGATAACGAAAGGAGTAGACCTGTATCTGGGATGTTCCTAGACAAATGTTGACTGGGACCAGAAGAACAGAGTACATCAGATTGGATGTACAATCCACGCAGGTTAGTAGAGGACGTCCCATCGCCGGTATCCACCGCCGAAGTGGGATTCAAACACTTTGATTTTCCCTCCAAACATGCGTCGATGACATCGGTGTTCATAAACATGTTGTTAACCCTCTCGCTGTCAATTTCCGATCTGTCCCGAATGTAAATTTAATCGTCTTCCTGTTTTGTAACAGTGCTGACCGATGCTGTTTACCTTGTGGCAATGCCGTGACATGACTAGAACAGCCTGAATACATGATAGCACTTTTGTCGATCTCCTACCCAAGCTGTGCTATCATTGTGCGGTGTGGTTGGTAATTGATTTATCAACAGTCAGGGATATTAAATATTTATCCGTAGGCCATTATTTCTCCCCTGTTTGTAGCTCCATTAATGAATGAACGAGATAATTAATAAGTTCTAAACCTCTGCTGAGTTGGAAAAGATTGTAGTTAAAAATTACCTGTCATGATATTTGCTTTAATATGGGTTGAAGCAACCTACTTGGAATTTGTATTCACTCAGTCTATATATAAGCATAGTCTTGTCTTATATTGTTACCATGGTTACAGCGTTGTTATGTTTTCATCTGTCCAATTATATAATAGTCCATATAACGCCGAGTCTAGATATAGATGTTGTTATACTAATTGATCTATTTACGTGGTTTTGATATATATATTATTCATTCCTATTTTCATTGTCTACTTTTCTTTTCTAGTATGTCATAAATACTGAATGGAAATATCTGAAAATATGTCGTAATGAAAGGGTATGTTGTCAGAAATTGATAATGACTGCTAAATGGTCATAGAGGTTTCACCGAGGACCATAAAGCATAGATCCATTGAAAACCATAACTTTATGAATGAGTTGAATGATGAAATGTGGAGACTAAAAGATGGTCATGGAACATGGTTGTGTAGTTGATGCATTTTTTATTATCACATAGCTAGTGTAGAACTATGTGTTAAAAAAGTAAACATCCTGATACATTGTATCAATAAACATTACATTGTTTCACAACAGTGGTATTATACATATGTGATCAAACATTGTTGAACAAAGAACAACATTCATGAACAACAAGGTGTTGAAATGTCTTGTATGCCACCTCAAATTATTCATATCACTCATAATTCAATGAAGAACTTCAGAAATGCAGTGATAAACAAACCTATATCAAAGGAAGGAAAATAAATGGAAGGGAGACAACTCTCATTTCTTCTCGTCAGCTCAGCAGCAGCAGCAGCTGGTTATTCTGCAGTAGAGGCTGTTTTGTGACTACTGACAAAAAGGCAACTTATCTTATATTGATTGTGAACATGGTTATACTTGAAATGTTTTTAATAGGTTGTCAGTGTTACATGATGTACAATATCGATGTCACAGACATGTTTTGTTGATTTTTGCTCACTCATGATTTATCACACTGTAATGCATTGCCTTTTCTTGGAGTATTTTAACGTTTTTAGACGGAATAATCCACATCTTCTTCACCCATTCCGTCCTAATTGCAGTGTTTTCTCAGACAATCTACCCCAGGCAGATCACAGATTCTCGTTCGGACTTGCGACATTGCGAGATCGGAAGCGAGCATTTCGTTGTTTATCGACGTCAGTTCGTATGGATCGCGAGAAACCATTAGGGACATTTGCATGCATTCACTTATAGATGAATCGATTGAAACGTGAGGGTCTCATCATATGTTATGATTTATAGTGTGACGTGTTGAGTATTGAATCCTTTTATCAGTGTTTGTAATAAGTATAATCTAGTGAGTTTTATGTAGTGTGTCTAAAAAAAATAGCATACAGAGTGAACAATAATGGTTGGATCAGCACTAGGGTTAATAAAACGTGACAACTGTAAATTATTTCAAATGTCCATTTATTATTTTTGTTTATGTTGTACAAGGAGAAATTCACTTGAACTTAATACATTTATTTAAAGTTGTCGAGTATGGGTGAATTATTCCCGCTGCACCATAAAGCACCAATTCAATAAATCAATTTAAACGTAATATTTCAATTTAATTTCAACAGGAGTGTGTCACTAGATAATTCAATAAAATTAAAATTACAAATTGTTCCAAATGTGCATCTATTTATTTTTAATGTATTATAAGGAGAAATTTACCTGAAATTGTAGCATTTATTTAGACTTCCAAGTTTTGTGTAATTCTATATACCCGGTACTAGTATATCAATTTCATTTCAACATGGTTCGCTTAAGATATCAATAAAGCACCTGGGTCTTGTTACTTATTCCGTTAGGTGTGCATAACACAAACTTCCGAATGACAGGCCAGTGCTAGGTCATGACAGGTGAAATGAGTTACACAGCATTCCTCAGATACATCATCAATTTGCAAGATTTCTAAAAGCACTGTGGTCAAACGGTCACTACTAAACTCCAGTTGCCAGCTATTGTCCAGTCCAGGCCCCTGTGAACTGCTAAACAAACACCTTCTATATAATCTGCCATAGGGGAGCATTCAGGCAGAACTAGCTTATAGCTGACCAGAACCCTCACTATAAGGCTGGGGCCATTTGCTGACCATGCAAGTTGGTGTCTGGTGGGTGGGGAAGAGAGAGGGGGAAGGGAAGGGTCCAGCCAGCTGACCATGGAAGTGTTTAGGAGGGTGGGGGTGGAGAGAGAGGGAGGGAGGGGGAAAGGCCTGGACCCAATGGAGTATGGGTCACTTCACCGGGCTGACCCTGAGTCGAGAGGGATACAATATGTCCAAATGGCACTGTGCCGGTTGAAGGAGAGATAATATCCCGTATTTAGAGTCCCTGGCGCTTTAAACCAAATGTGCACTGCCGTGTAACAAGAGCTCATAATACCATTATTAGATAAGTTACCTATTTCAATGGTGGCGGTGTATATTGCAAGGTAAATACTACGGCAGATTAGCAGGTGATATACTAATTGTGAGCAAGTGATATACTAATTGTTATGCTCTGGATGGTATTATTTACTGTGTAGCCATGAATGTAATGTGTTGTACTTGTTATGTACCCACTGGGAAAACATACTGCAGATGACTTTACAAGTACTTGTATTAAGAGCTGAAGGTATATGAATTGGTACTGAAACTTGTAAGATTATGAGGTTCAGTATGTACACGGTATACAGTACTAATATTAAATTAGTGGTCTCTCTCTCACCTGGCACCCCCTTCAACAGAATAACTTTACCACTACGACTTTATGTTATTGTATCTGAATTTCCTTTTTTACTACTCTCGTAATGCTACAATATTTGTTATGTTCTGGTACCAAGGTATTAACTGGGTTTGGGCATCTCATCAAAACCTATTAGGGCTATGTGCAAGCATGTGCTCCGCTGGTGTCTGGGTTTATGTAGTATTATGGGCACTATAGATACAAATAATGTGCAAGATCATCAGTCGAGAGACAAAGGGTTATTCTGGTAACAACTTTGTTGCAATCGTCATTACATTTTATGCTTGTATGTTAGTACGAGACGGTGCTTGCAGGTTTACTGTACAACAGGTGTGGCAGGTTTCCTCCTGTGTGCACTGATAAGCTATGATATGAGTGAAATGATCTTGAAAGTGGATCTTGAAAGTCCAAATGCACACCCATATCCCCCCCCAAAAAAAGAAGATAACATTTATTTGGAGTTGGACATAATCAAATTCCAATATTGCAACCATGTTCCATATTACCTATGATTATTTCTTTTTTATTGTCACAACAAAAATTAAATATTTATTAAATTTGTTATTATTTCTTTAAATTTACATTGCTTTTTTGGTATGCAAGGTGTTGTTTTTTATGCTCTGTATGCACTAGTTGTCTCTGATAACTGATGTTTCAGTCCACTTCATGCAATCCTGTCATGCTTTGTGTATTTTGATCTTCTATAGTATAACATGTTAAATAGCATAGCAAATATTTAATATTACATTGAAATATGTCCATATTTCAATGTGATCATAGCATCATAATGTAATGGTATTTTACTTTGTAATCAAACAGCACACCACCATGAAATGTGCTCGGTTGATAGACACAACCGAGGTGTGTCGGCACCTTTTCACAGACATTTTCACGCCAACAATAAGTTTTTATTCAGTTTTTAATATCGGTTAATGATATGCTTGCATGATGGGATCACTATCTCCTCAAAATGGTAATTCAATTATTATGTGAATTTAATCAGTTTAGGTTCACGTGTCACAACACAGAATGGGATGGATTTAACAGTGTTCACTGAACGTGCAAATTTATTTTTGATAAATAAATTATGTATATTTATTTTTCAATTGTAGTAGGCCTTTTATTTAACCCTCTCCTTGCTGGATTAGGCACATCTTTACGCATCTCCAGTTGCCTCCAGCATGGAGAGAGTTACTATAATCATCACTTTAATATCTCAAATTGATTCATTGTAACCTGTCTGAAACGTCTACAGCTGGATTTCCAAGGACAACGAGATTATATACGTAGATATTATTAATAAAGCTGATGATGATGCTGATAAGTGTTTCGGATCGATACATAATTCACATTTACTCGTGCCCTCTGTTCGCAGCAACGTGGGCATATCTTGCCCACAGCAATGAGGATCAGCAATATTTGATCCGTATCTGTTCAAGCAATCCTAATGGCGGAATGTGGTCTTCCAGCCAGAGCTTATGATATATATTCCGATTAAATCAGATCCCAAATTATTCTCTCCCATCAAGGCTTAAAATGTTCCTGTCTCCATCTACAACAGTTTAAGCATATATATCTGAAGATCACCAATTAGACACCCTTCACGCTTTGCCCGTCCCTGTCCTTATATCGAGGTGTATGTTATTGACAGCTCACAAGTCTCTATTGCCTGGACCCAGTGGTCAGTGGTCATTATTATATAACCCCTTGTCCAGCTTGAGAGGCCAACTCCATAGGGGAAGTTCCACAAATACGAATGAATTTAACCTAATGGAATATGTTTCGTACAGGTTTGCACAGCTTTATTCCCAGTTACTATCTTTTCATAATTTATAATATTTGAGAACAAATTTTGGACAGTTTATTTTGAAATTCACACAAGTATTAATTAGGAGCAGTTATCATCCGTCTGTTCCAGCTGGTGCTCACAGGTTTACTGTAACTTTAAACACTAAGGATGTTGAAGATTTCCTTCTACACTAAACTGACAAGCTGTGATATTATAAGTGAAATAATCTTGAAAGCGGCTCTAATCCCCAATTTAACACACAAAAATGTTAGATCTTTTTCTTTTGTAATTGTTTCTCAACATTGTGTCTGGGGTGGGTGGGTGTGGGGACCCGGGAGTGTATTTTACATGAATATTAAATCAAGGATTAGCAAAGTTGCCTCTGAAGTTTTCGTGCAACAGTTTCCATGGCCAGTCATTTGGGGGTTAGGGTGGTGGGTGGGGTTAGGGTGGTGGGTGGGGTGGGGTGTTGGAATACATACAATGGGAGATTTATCCCCTACCTGAATCTAGTGTGTGAAGAATGCATGCAGTGGTCAGTGTAAGGCAGTGGTCAAGCTGCCCCAGTGGTCACAGGTGGACCCACCGGTCACTGTTGCATGCAGAGCTGGGATTTGACATAATTACTGACATGGAAGGGCAGAGTGACCATGGTGACATGCTGTAGATAGGTCAAATGGAATTCACCAGTAATGTATATTTATATACGGTATGTGTTATTTATTTTATTTCATTTTACTTTACTTATTGGTGTGTTTTTTTAATTTTCTTTTTATAATTGATTTATATATATATTTTTTGTATTATTATTATTATTATTATTATTATTTTTTGTATTATTATTATTATTATTATTATTTATTTTACTTACTTATTTTACTTACATCATGAGTAATAGTTTAACCTACTACTAACGTAAGTAGTGTAATATTTTTCTGGACCACACCGAACATGTGTTAGGCTATATTAAATTTAGGTTTTTCTGTCTCCATAAATTTAATGATAACTGATACATCAGTAACCATTAAATTAATTAATTTGTTCCATGATTGAGCATTTTAAGCACGAACCCGGTCAAGCGGAAAGCGTAATAATTTCCACCCGTGCGTGTCGACAATCAATTAGCAGTGTTTGCTGTTCACGTAGCGAGTTTCCTACCTCTCTTTGTTGATGTAATATGATTAATAGAACAGTACGTAGTAAGTAGTACGTAGTACGTTAACTTATTAGGCTGTGTCTGTACCTGCTAGCAGTGCTACAAGCAAGCGATTCCTGCTATCTTGGCATTATCACCCGTCTCACAATGATGAAGCAGTTATTGTATACTTCTAGCATGGCAATAATTATCGGCCCAAATATCAACGGATCAGTGTGCACTTGCCGGACTTTCTCAACTCTCTGGAGATTTGTAAATTTGGTGATGTGGTTTAAAAAGGTAAAAGTTGAGTTCAGATGGAATGTGAAAATCTAAAATCATTGGTCATATGAATTTGGTCATTATGTATATCTGGCCCCGATATTGTGAAATCTGATCTGATAGGTTGTATTTTCATAAGTGATCCATTTCATTAATAATAATTTTACAATAATATTTGCATGAAGTTGCCAATGAAAAGCATATTTACAATATATCGTCAAATCTGATTTACGATAAGTCACAACTTGTGCCTGTTTTTTTTTTTTATGTGATTGATAATTTATAGTCGGTATTATTTGTTTGGGGATCGGCGGTTTGTGCAGCGTTTATCTCCCATAGCTGTCCAATGTAAACTTCCCTACTGCAGATAGTATATATGTCCTATCACATGTCCTATATCATGTTGGACAGTTTGCTCACTAGAAGGCCTTTTACAACAGTCACCACATTTCAAAGATTAGCCCCATCGAAATCTTGTGCAAGCATGAATAATATTTGTTGTGTCGTGTTTAGTATTGCTCTTTTGAGTTCAAAGTTCACTTCATTGCTGTGTTAACGTTTCTTGATTTATGAAGGAAGGAATCTAGGGTTGTAAATACTAGACTCGATATGTATGTTGACGTTTTGAAGGGCTAGCACAACTTGTAGAGCGTTGGATTACAGAGCTGAAGGTCCGAGTTCAAATCCTGAGGAATGGTTCACATGTAGGAAAGATTTGTATCAATATTTTACATAGTTGCTCAGTTATCATGGTTATTATTCTTGGTTTGTCTCTACTTCAACTTGCATAAGTCACATATGGGGGAAAGATTTCATAAGTCACATATATGGGGGAAAGATTTCATAAGTCATATGGGGAAAAGATTTCATAAGTCACATATGGGGGAAAGATTTCCGCAGTGACCTGTGACAATAAAACTATAATTCATTCTGAACTTGCAGCATGTGAAATGGTATACACTGTTGTCAAAACGGTCATCGAATTGTTGATGCTCATCCAGTACCATTGATTGAACTTCTAAAACAATTTTATTTGGTTGTATCGATATTGTATATTGTAGATTATCTGTAAATCCCGCAGCATAAACTGTAAAACATTAATTCAATCAAAGAGCATCCATGACTAAATCTAGCTTATTTTCATTTCGTAAGGACACACAGGAAAGGACGCATTTATCTTTATCATTAATTATGATCATTATTTATATTGTAATAATCGTTTTGGAATGTATTTAATAAACTTCTCCAATGTTTTAATCAACTGGAATGGCCCAGAGTAGAAATTTAGAAGTTGTTAATTATGGTAATCCTTCAGGGAGGTTTAACCCTCTCCCTGCTGAATACAATCAGTGTTCTATTTCTGCATGTGATCGGGCAACTTAAGTCACCTTCAGCAGGGAGAGGGTTAAAGAACTGGTAGACTACGTGTTGGACATTATAGTAAACATGTCCTTACCCACCTTACCTTGCTTACCGTCCTCACTGATTTCCTGTTTATTTACAAGTCTCCGGAGTTCAAAGGCAGGTCAATCTATGCCCAGTTGAAAACACTACCATGTTATTCAACTTACTGCAAGGTAACAGTATGCGGCTAGCCAGCGCCGTCTATCAACCCCTGATGCAGTTAAGACACCTAATAAGCCAGTACGATAAATCAATTTACACCGATGATTGCCGATTGGAGACCAATGTGAAGGAACCATGTGAGGGTACTGTA
>JAUTBZ010121079.1:0-16143 GCA_032361785.1 Lepetodrilus galriftensis
GTCTGTACTTTCTGTCCGACGCATGTGCAGTTACACTGTGCAGTGTTGATCCTTGGTAACTGGGCAGAAAGTACAGACAGAACAACTAGAAAGGAGCATCCCCCTGTCAAGAATGTGCGTCCAAGACTGTCAATGGAACACCACCTTAGCTTCCCTATTGGGGTTGAGTTTTACGAGCTGTACCTTGAGTTCTATGTTGAGCTGTTTCTGTAGGTAAGTCAGTCTCTGTTTCTTTGTGTCTACATCCTCTGAGTTGCCTTCCTTCTCCGGAGATTTGATGCCATCTGCAAACAAAAACAAATATCTGTATTTATAGAAAACAATCATTACTGCAGAATTTTAGGTTTAACACTCTCCATGCTGGAGCCAACCAGAGATGCCATAAAGAGCTGTGCCTGATTTTGATCTCGCAGGGAGAGGGTTAATAATATTTCTTAAAGTATTTCAGCATTCAGAGATGAGAATGGGAAATTATGTTTTCAACTGAAACAGTTGGGATCCATGAGACACAGGCTACAGCCAGGTTTACAAGATCGACCCCAGAACCTCACAATTCACGCAATATAGCGAAGATGCTCATCACGTGACGTGACCCATCCTCACCTATATGTGTGTCGTACTCAGTGTTGACAATCATGAGGAATATGGAAGATAAAAAATTACCCTAGGGGAAAGCAACAATTAACCCCCAGAATGAGCCCAGAACACTACTACTACCATGTGATCGATGTGACTAATCATGTGATCCACGTGACATGATCACGTGACGTGACGGCCCTCACCTAGCTGTGCGTCGTAGTACTCGGTGTTGACAATCATGAGTTGTGCGTCCAGGTCCTGTAGCTCGCTCTGATACACCTGCAGCTTGTTGTTGGCCGCCTTCACGATGGAGTTGACGTTGGAGACACTGCGCTTGTCGGTGGACACCTCCTTCAGCTTCTCCGCGCCCTCCTTGATCTTCATCTCGGTCCGGATCTTCTTCTTCAGCGACTCGCGCTCCTCCTCCAGCCTCTGTCGCATGGCCGCCCCGGAGCTGTCCTTGTCCAGGCCGAGGCGGTCCAGGATCTCGCACTGAGAGTTCCTCTGGACACCTCCCTGTGTGGGCAGACGAGAAGGAGGAGGTTTTGAATGAGGACAGGCTTGAGGAATAACATTGGCGTAATTACTACTGTTGTGGATGTACAAACTGACACCATAGTTTGACATGAAATGCATTGACAACCCTATTTTGTAGATTATCTCGGTAAATACTTCATGAAGTGACAAACAAAAATACTTCAATTTCTTATTTTCCATGTCCTAACCAAAATTATAAAAGGAAAAATGTGCCTTCTCCTTGCTGAATAAAATCAAAGTATTCTATTTCTGCATGTGATCAGGCAAGTTAACTCGCCTTCAGCAGGGAGAGGGTTAATAAAGATTTCTTTTAATATATGATCACTAAATATTTTGAGTAAGTATTATTTTATGCAAAGGGACGACATCTGAAAGAAGGAACTGACCGGCAAATATGCTCAATTTGCTTTTTAGTCTAGTTTTTTGTTTCTGTCAATCCATGAAGTATTTACTGAGCTATGAAATAGGGGTGTCAATGCATTTCATGCCAAACTATAGTCTATGACACCTCCCAGTGTTAAGGAAGGAGGTTTCAAATGATTGAAAGGTTTGATGAGATAACATCGGCCTAATTAATGTTGCAATCTTACAAATTGACCATACAATGATAGTGGCAAAGTAGACCTGTTTGAAATAAGACAAAGGAGGTTTTGAATGATTGAACAGCTTGAGGAATACAACTGGCATAAATAATGTTGTTGTAACACAAATTGTCACATCCCGGAGCATAAAAAGGAAATTGGGTAGAATTGAGATTTGTTTTGTGCATAATTACTGTTCTTGAATAAAAAAGCTTATGTTGATAGGTTCAAAAGTACTGGGTCCGCTCTACAAATCACTGTAAAACTAGTGCTAGAAAAACTTTAATTCTGCTGATGCCATAGCCTGAGCTAAGATATCCATAATCTTGACTTGCTTCTAACAGTTAGCTGTTACTGATGCTTGACCTACTAAATGTCCAAATACAATTACTACAATCTGTAAATATTTACATCTGATATGTACTATCACACTGTGTACATGTCTCACACCTGATAGCGGTACTTCAACGTGTGCCGACAATCTACTTGTCAATATTAACACTTACATTAACTCCAGGTAATAAATTTGACATATCTACGCAAACAAAGGGCATGACCTATCCCATCACATATTTGCTGATGACAAATCTTTTACATTATTGTATAAAACCATCATAATTTCCTCATAATCTGAGTAATTTTGTGGATTCAAAAATAGAAAGAATGTATACAAATGAGATCTCTTGCTCAGAACTGAATAGATTATCGTCATAAACAACTTCACAGCATAATCATGATAGATGATAAAATAATTAGAGAATAACCCACAAGATACGAGTGATTACAGAATGGTCCGAGTGAAATGTTCATATTTCACTGTGATCACTTGTATCTCATTGGTTATTCTAGTTATTCAACACAAGCATTTTAATGGAATAAACCATGAAAAAACATTGAAGAAGAACATTTGATAAAGAGAGGCGACCCCAGTCAGCTGTGGAGTACAGCATCCTACGACAGGGTTGGAACTTAACTTTAAAACGTACTGATATAAACAACAAAACATGAAATTTTTACTCGCCCGCCCGTAGGATACATTTTTACGAGAAATGGATCAGACCGCCAGGCAAGTGGGAACTTCTAACCCTGCTACGACATCACAATCTCACAAACCGTTGAATAACACAAAACGGAATAGATAAAATCACACTATACCGGCCACATCTGTTCGAGTCACTTTAATTATTTATAACATTTACATACAAAATAAATTGATTTGCTGATCAATGTTACTATAGGAATGGTTCATCTATAGACACACGACACTATTATACATACAGACATACCAGACATACTAGATGGAAACTAACACATTTCAAATATTGACATCAATCAAATTTATCTCTGGTATAATACAGCAATTATCATGTTCAGTGCAGTGTACAAAGTGCAGAGTCAATATGCACTAGCTAATGAAATCTAGGTCACAGCGACCTTATTGATTATGATTCGGCTCTGTTTACAAAGTCTACACTGAAAGCTGTGCACACTGGGGATGATAGCATTAGGCCAACAAAAAAATAATAATTGCGTTTCAGGGTATCGTTTCTCTAGTCTAAGCTCTCTATGAGACCATAGCACTCTTGTAAGTGCACGATTCCCATGTATTAGAGATCGAGGCGTTTTGGTCTTGTAAGTGGTAACACATTCTAAGAAATATGGGTTGGCAAGTAGGAAAACTTATTATTTTTAATATTTTAAAATTCATAAAATATTACGGTAAGCGAATTTATATTTTTTTTATTGTTTGGAATCTCCGAATGTATTATTTCTTAGTAATTTTTCTTTTATGTCAGACATACTGAAGCTAGTATGCAATATCAACTATTCTTTAACTATGATGAAAGCTAGTCTGGTTACCAGAAACAACTACGGTAATTGTTTTTTATTGGCCTTATAATTTGCACACCAATCGATGGACATGGCTAATAGCTAGACATCCTTTGCAGCTCATTGTTGTGTCATTTAAGGTCACAGGGTGATGCACGGGTGAGTGAGGGAGTATGTGATTATGGAGTTTAGCGTAGCTGCAGGAGATAGCGATACATCAGTGACCATGGCAGACTTAGAATGCATCTTTTCACACCTTGTTGAAATCACACAACTGTCTCACATTTTCAAACACACTCACACTCGTGTACAACAATGTATGGGCCCCAATGAATACCTTGTGTAACACATCAGACATTGTCAGCCACATCACACATTGTCAGCCACATCACACATTGTCACCCACATCACACATTGTCAGCCACATCACACATTGTTAGCCACATCACACATTGTCAGCCCTATCACACCATGACCAAATGCACGTTCACACTTTGCAAAAATGCATATCTTGTTCAACACATCACACCATATCTCACACTTTATCCAACATACCACACATTTCCCATAACACACATGTTCACATTATGGCCAACACGTTATATTGCTAGATGCACAAAAGATAACTCACTGATTTTCCATAAGTCATAGTGTGTGTCACACCTTTTTCTCACAGAAACACTCCCATTCAAAATATCACTCTAGATCAGATAAACAAGTCTAGATTACAGGAGAACAAGTACGGTAGTCTCAGAGGATAAAGAATTTCAATGGGTCCTTTCATATAAATATAATACCAATATTTACTTTCATCGTCTACATAAGACAAATTATCACACTGTGGCTAAATGCACTCGCTCACATAGTCACATGTTTCACACCGCCCCCACATCGCCCCCACACCGCCCCCACATCGCCCCCACCCACCTCCGACAACCTTGTCAGTAATCCATGCACAATTAGGCGGGCGAGATCAACGAGATGAGATGATTAAATCTCACTGTTATCTCGCTTTGCTTACCGAGCCAACAAAAACATCGGACTGCACAGAAGATCACAAATATCTCACCAATTTCCCCTCCCCCTTTCTTCCCTCCCCCACTCCTCGGCTATCTTCCTACAATTAAAAAAAGGTGTCCTAACCTGGCCCAGACACCTAACATGGATGCTCAAAACTAAACCAGGACACCTCAGGTAAAAGTGTCCTGTTTGGATGTTGCTAGGATTCTGGAACAGGACACTTAAATGTCCTGCCTGTGATTTAATACATACACCTATTCTACGTGTTCTATAAATAGCCTCAATACAATACAGTCGAGGCCGTGGGACCAAATTTACATAATACTCATGTATACATCTGTGAGGTTTGGTCACAGAGTGCGAGTTTGGCTGATGAAAACACTTGAATTTTCTCAAACATGCTCGACACGTTTCCTTGTTATTTTAATAAATAATAGGCTACAAACAACAACAGAACTTTTCCTCAATCGCTCCGCCATTTCGTGTTCCTCTGGTATAAGTACGGGTAAAACACGGGGAGCTATTCTCGAAATGTTCTTACGGTAATACGACAACGCTTAACCCTCTACACGCTGGAGGCAATCGGAGATGCCCTAGCGAATGTGCCTAATCCAGCAGGGAGAAGGTTAAAGATTTGTCCAGTATGGCTATGAATATGTTACACACGTTCGTAAGTTGAGGAAGATTGCAAGAACGTTTAGAGTATAGGTTCCCTGGTCTGGTAGATAATGTTAAAATACTAGGTGGGCCTACTAGTGCTAGTGTACTCTACCTATATAAACAATTCTATCATTCAAGACGAACAAACACACCTATGTATACTGGTACCATGGATATACGCAGTAAACCTTTCTATTTATTCTATATTGATAATCTTGGGATCTAGCTGTTCTTGGTTATATAACACTTCATAAATAATAATCAATATATATACAGAAATCTCAGCAACAAGATAATAACAGGGATACAAATCCCCAGGGAAATGTATCATTATTTTCAATAGCTCATATGTTATACAACACCGGCTAATAATATATTCATAAACTTGCAATCTTCAAACATAACAAAACTGGTAACTTAGTATTGGTAACACATACAGTGTGTAGGCCTACTGTGAAATAGCTCGACATTGCTCAAACAGCTGCATAGCAACACGATTCAACAGTCAACACGGCAAAGCAGGTTCCCAACCACCAGATAATGATACAAGACCACAATAAATGCCTGTGTACATGAAAGTCTATTTAGCGTGTATTTTTTACATGCTGGGTTTTTTATCAGCGGAGATAAGATCAGCAGCTCCGATGGCCAACACAAGCTTTCTGATTCAACAGTTTAGCCGGTCGTACACTTGCATCGACAACGGTTAACTGGTTATAGCATTGCGTAGAATCCCAGACAATGTTAACTGGTTATAGCATTGCGTAGAATCCCAGACGAGTAATCTGTCCACCAATATCTTCACTGTTTACTTCTTAGACTGTATAGCACAAAGAACTTAGTATGTGCTGGCAGACGGTGAATAATACACGGTGAAATGGTATACCTCAATGAAACTAACGTAGACGTTAATATGAGGAAATGGTATACCTCAATGGAACTAACGTAGACGCTAATATGAGGAAATGGTATACCTCAATGGAACTAACGTGGACGCTAATACGAGGAAATGGTATACCTCAATGGAACTAACGTAGACGCTATGGTATACCTCAATAGAACTAACGTAGATGCTAATACGAGGAAATGGTATACCTCAATGGAACTAACGTAGATGCTAATACGAGGAAATGGTATACCTCAATGGAACTAACATAGATGCTAATACGAGGAAATGGTATACCTCAATGGAACAAACTCTAACACTAACACAAGGAATTGGTACATCCCAATGTTAGCTCTTAGTCATGTCACAGTGTAAACATTTAATGAAACAGAGTACCTCACTATTACTTATTCTAACAACCACAAGATGGTTGTATACAAAGACGTCACTCAATCACACTAGGATAGCACTTACCAGGGCATCTCTGATTTCCTTCAGAAGATGGAAGGTTAAAATTGTTAACAAGGATATAACCACCAGTCCGGCAAAAATTCTGAAGATGTCCGTAACATGACTGATGAACCGTAGAACTACATGATGGTGCCGAAAGTGATTTTATTTTAACAAATTTGTGTCTGTTTTGTTTTGTTTTGATACTTGTTCAGTGCACATGCACTTCTAAATTCCAGTTATCCATCCCAGCCCGAAACAAGATTACTAATTTACCAACTGTGTGTCCCTCGCCATGGCAATGCTACAACGGAACGCAATGATCGCTATTCGAGGCAGTGCATGATTTGCCATTCCTTGCAATCCGGCGCCAAGTGGGGTAGAGGGGGAGGTAACTCTTTAACGACACCGTGAGTGATATACCAATCTGACTTACTGCAGTCTTGCTGATTGGGGAAGAGGTGGAGGTAACTCTTAATAACGCTGTAAGTGATATATCAATCTGACTTACTGCAGTCTTGTTGTTAGGGGGACATGGGGAGGTAACTCTTAACGACACCTTGAGTGTATGTGCCAATATAACACTGCCCTATTCAGTCCTGAAGTCAACATTTTGCCCTCACCTGCAATATATTCGTGGAAACACGACCCCAACTTCACCCTATCAAAGCTGAGATAGTGCTTTATAGCTCTGGGTTATCATAAGTAATGGCATTAACGTCAAAGCTCTTCAGCCACATGCTGGGATTTTTCGTCTTTTTTATCACGTTAACCCCACTGGATTAATCATAAATGCTGAACCTGCCTACCCATCTCCAGAGCTTCCTTAGACAGGATGAAAAGGGTTAACCGGTTGAATCTCTGTGATATTTTACCATCACGTGGCACTGACAATTCTGGCATTGAAGGATAGAACCTGGCAATTATGAATCATTTAGGCCAGCACATAAATAGTCATGTTGTTAACCCTCCACAGGCAATAGTCACATCGTTAACCCTCCACAGCTTGTATTGATCACAACCACTGCTCTACAGTGAATCTGCCTGCATCTGGGAGAACTCAAAAGAGTGAAATCATCGGTGATGTAATGCAACAAACCAGCAGCAGTACTAACCTTCTTTGGTGGTGGCGTAATTGCATATTGCGGCGTCAAAAATGGTATTTGTTGGACAACGGCTATATCCACTTCCGGCTTGACCTTGTCGTCAGGTCGCTCACCCAGCGCTGGTGCGAGGGGAAAACAGTTTAAGACAACTTTACTTTATCATGTTTATACTAGGGGCAAAAAAGACACACAGGAAATTTCGGAATCCGATAAACTGGTCGCAATCTCTTCACTTCTTATCAATGGTTTTCGCTAATCTTTAGACCAGTGTACATTTTTTTTAAATATTATTTTCATTCAATATTTACCATGGGGAAAAAATAATTAAGAATTACTCATACCAGTAATTTTATGATACAGTAATAATAATAATAATAATAATAACAGTAATAATAATAATAATAATAATCACATATTTAATATTGACAAACATTACTTATAAATCTATTTGCATTTAACTCATTTTAAATTTTAATCATTATTGATATATAATTTTAACCTAACAATAGTAATATTTTATATATTGTATTGCTCATCATTATAAAAAGTAGTATTATGATTATGCAGGCAAAACTATAATTACTCACGTTTCATACTAATTAGCATTACTGGCAAAGTATCGTGCTCCATTGCAGAAGGGTATATATCCGATTTTGTTTTTTATAAACGTCTCATCCACAGTCTGAACGAGGAACAGAATCAGAACCACGACGCAATCCCACTTGAAGATCCACGACAGTGTTCATGTTGTCGAAGAAAAATGTCTTAAAACCAACATTCTGGCTGAATTTGACACACTAAGAAGTTGATGAAACAGAGGCACTGATGATGAGGGGTAGATGAAATCCACCTACAGACGAAAGTTAGCCAGCAGACGGCAGATCAACGTGGGGGTTTCCACGAACTGTGGTAAGTAAGAAAAGCAGGTGAGGTTGATACAGACTAATCCATACAGTTCGCCTCCATCACGATCCACAGGAATTGAGCAAACGTCAGCGGGGAGAGAGAAATCCGATCAATAGAACACACACGTACACAACAATGGCACACACACAGATTCCATAGGTTTCCTCTTCAAAAGGATATCGCTGAAGCGGTCGGGTCGCTTAGACATCTGGGTCACTTCAACACATCACCATTCCCACAACAGCATGTGGCTAATTCCCTAGATTAGCTCTGGGAGAGAGAGAAAAAGTGCCAGGAGAATTGCATCGGTTTGGTCATCGGGTCGGTCGGGAACTCTTTCCTTCGTTGCTACTGACTACCCCCAGGACTCCACAGCATCCGAGTGTCTACTCCATGATGGGTGTGATTCACGGCGAACCCCCCTACAGCCCAGATAACCCGATCAGACGTAAACAGAAAACGGACACGAAACTTATCCAACAGGGATCAACGAGGTCGAGCAAACATACGGGAATCGGAATTATCTCCCTGGCTCTCCGATGTTTGAAAACACGCTTCCTTTTTCTCCACGCGTCTGGTCCGTCTGTCCTGGATGAGGGACCACGGCGACTCCCAACGAAGCCTCTCCCTCCCCCCTCAGTCTCCTCGTCACCCCCCAAGTCTTCGTCTCTTGACCCGACAGCCGCAGGTAGGGTCACGCCGTGGAGTGTAAACACAGGTGTAAATTTGCTCACAGTCGCTGTCGATGCCGCTGCTGATGTTGCTGTTTCGCTTCCCTCCCTCTTTCTCGATCCCTGGCTCTAGGTCTACGAGGCCTGAAGGCTGTGCACACACCGCTGGCAAATGTACATTAATGGGGCCATGTTATGACAGCACACAAGACTGCTGGCTGAGGCTGGGAAGCTTCTTACTCAACAGCATCCTACAGCACTACAGACAGTACCACAGCCGACCAGGGCATGCCTGGCTTCTCCTCACAGCATGGGCAAACCCTGCTTCTCATAACTGAAGGAGATTGAAGAGGAAGTGGAGACGGCAGTCCGGCTGTCCGGCAGTCCATCGCTGTGGACAGTTCCTGCTCATTAACCCAAGGCAAGTATAGAAACTTGACAGTTATGGATTTGAATGTTGTGTGATCTCCTAAAGACTGGTCAGCTATGTCAACATGATTTATCCGTTATTACGGATATTTGTCACTTTTATTATTTTATCCATTTTTATTTATTTTTTATTTCTTATTGACTGCATAAATATTTGAATATTAAACAGCTGGATCTTTCTCTTCTGCAAATTATTTAGATTTCTGATTAGCCGATGGGATTTTTTTCCAGCGTTTGCTGATTAAACCTGTTTATTTACTCATGTTTTATCAAGACGATCTGCACACATGATGCAACAGCATGATCTCATAATGTGGGGTGGTTTTTTTAAAGAAATTATTTAATCGCAAAATTGTAGACTGGTGTGAAACATGAAGATGCACACTTCAATAGTTAGGAATTATAGTAGTTTCGTTCAGATTGAATTGTGTTTTTTTTTTAGTTCCTTATAAACACGGTACCAAGTTATGGAATAATAAAACATAGAGGTGAAATTAACAGATAAGTATTAACATTTTTTTTAAAGCAGCCACAGGACCAGAGATTATGAAACATTTTCAATACAATTTCACGCTCAAGCTTAAATTCTATATAGGAATTTGTGAACAAAACCTTTAGAATGAAATCGTACTCGAAAAGTTTCATAATTTTGGAAACACATGAGCAGTGATACTGGACCTTTAACGAATTATTGTTTACAATCAGCTGGAATATGAATCAGCTGTAACCAATCATAAAACCCTATGAATCAGCTGTAACCAATCATAGAACCCACAAATCAAAATGGACACTACATCGGACATTAAATTTAATCTGAGAGCTTGAGGGCACTGGACATGGTGTTATTAGCCTAGGGGTTATTTTATGATCAGATCAGTGGTTAAAATGCATGGTGTCACTTCCAATGAGTAGTAAGAGCCAGAATGGACTTTTCTGGGGGGAAAGGAGATATTCAACATGTTCAAATGTGGCCATCCACTCGTGGCTGCAAATTGCTATATGGAAAAATTACTATTTCCACCACAGAATATATCTTGGTATTCGTGTGGAAAATACATCGTAAAAATACCAATAACAAACATTTGGATGTACGTGCTAAACCATCTGTTGTTTAATTAAACATTGAACGCCACTCATTGTAAATAGTTACTAGTACTATTTCCGCCATGGAATGCATATTGGTAACTCCATGTTCATTTGGAAAATATAATATGAAAAGACGAATAACTGAAAGCTTTGTCTATACATGTTAAACCGTCTGTTGTTTAATTAAATACTGAACACTGGTGCCCTTGTTCTATAAATAAACAATTCTGTTGCAATTCCCTGCGGAATGAATCATGTGTAATATTGGATCAATATGTGTAACAACTAACAATTGTACGCGGCTTTCAGTTGGAAACACTGTTTATATAATAACTTTGTCCAGATTCAGACTGCGCCACAACAGTTTGTTTGCTGTAGCAGAAGACCGTTGCACAAATGTACAAGTTGCTCAGATAATAACTGCTGCATTTTGTTTTGTTTGGGTGGTATACAAGGTATACTCCACACGGAGTTGACGTGAAATGAGCGAATACTGATCCATTGACCGTAGTAATAATGTACTATGTAACTTTATAGCACAGATTGTGCAATACAAATGTACACACATTATTACTATTTAGATTAGATTATTACTATTAGATTTAAATGGTCGAATAGATTGGAGTAATAAATGCAAAGTATATTCACAATAGCATATATGTATTATGGCTTTTGTATCTTAATACATTTCTTTCCCAGTGGTAAAATAGTTCACTCATGTAGACTACAGTGGATATGGTCCTCGTCAATGATACAGTCTATACTAGACTACACCAGTATACTGGTAATTAGCTACAGTGGAAATCATAATTTTCAGCTGTAATCGGAAACTGCACTCTCTACTATGTAATTAAGTTTGATTTTTGATTGAATTAATGTTTAACGTCGCGGCGAATATGTAATTAAGAGATATTATTCAATTTAATTCAATTCTTTATTTTGCCTTTAACTTTACAGTTAATCAGCATTTATACTAGTTAGTATACGAAAGTCAATTGATGCACTTCTAAATGATGAACACATTTCCTGTTTACATTTGAACTAAATCTATCATACATTTTACTGGAGAAGTTAGCTTATTATTGTGAATTGACGCCATTTATACATTCTTGTCCACGCATTGTTCTCGAGCAGTTGTTCTGGATATTTGCATTATATATGTGTGTATAATAATATAATAATATAATAATGATAATTAAAATAATACATTTAAAAAAAAAAAATAATAATAATAACTATACTAGTCGGATGGCAAGAATACAACAAATTAATAGACACATTAAATGTAAGTAGTCTCAGGTAAATAGTTGTTTGATCATTAAATCGGTCAACCATCTGTGATTGTTTAACCCTCTCCATGCTGGAGGCAACTGGAGATGCCCTAAATAGCAGTGTCTGTGATTAATCCAGCAGGGAAAGGGTTAACCTTGGAATAAAAAGTAAACTACAAAAAAAATCTTTTAAATGTAATAAATGTTTCAAATTCTTAACAGTTCTCGATGGATTAAAATTAAATGTGTAATTAAGTTTGTAATTTCTTGAGTCAAGTATGGCACCAATTAGATATCCTGCTAATTGGACAGATGTTATTGTTAGCGGAAGTTGTGGCATTACCCCCATCGTCAGCAAATATGTCTCTATTTCTCAAGAGCAAACAGCTACGATTCAATGCATGTATGTATGTTTCCCTAGGTCTACAAAATCAGTTAAGTGGGTCCCAGTCTAATTTTAGCTTTTTAAAGGCGTGTGACGTGACACCTTTCTGGTGAAGTTCATAACAACGAACCGGAGTTGATCGTACACTCCCAAAACTTTGCCGACTGTATATATACATAGACCTGACCCACATTACACACACAGTACACACACACACACACACATACACTCACTCACTCACCACACATACACACACACACACATACACACACACAAACACAAACACACTCACACACACACACACACACCACTTGCCACCCATGATAAGACGCTATCTAAAAACGACATTTATGAGTGTTTTTTATTACCATTCAGGGCATGGGTGTGTATGATCTGATGATGTCTACCTCACAACTAATCTACCAGGCATGTCCAGACTAGCTAGTATCCAGACTAGCTAGTATCCAGACTAGATGAGCAATGACATATTTCTGACAGCTAGCTCATGGAACAAACACCTCCATTCAGATTAAAATTAATTCAAATTGAATTTACAACAAACCCTGGTCTAAATGTCCCATTATTTAATTTATATCTATTATTGTATATGTAACCCTCTCCATGCTGAAGGCAACTGAAGATGTCCTAAAGAGCAGTGTCTGTGCTTAATCCAACAGGGAGAGGGTTAAACTGTAATCCTGCAGCATTAAACACATCACATTCTCTAAGTGAGTGTAAGTGAGTGTAATCTCCAGTAGGGTGAGTGAATATGGAGTTTAACGTCGCTGCGGGAATCTTTCACCCATTTGCGTAGGGAAGAAAAGGTTAATTACGGTATTTTTTTGTAACATAGTATCTGTATCAGTGTTATCAAGAAAATAGATTCATCTGCATCATGTTTTAAAATTAAGTTGCTTGTCACTTAACCCTCTCCATACTGGAGGCAACCAGAAGTGTGGCAGTGCCTAATCCAGCAGGGAAAGGGTTAAATTATCTACATTTAAAATTTAGTATCCAATATAAATAAATTAGGTTAAGATTCCAACCCTGTTCAGGTTCACAATGTAAAATAGCATGACATGTAAAAAGGAATATGAATATGATAGGACATCATCTGACTTACAGTAGGTTATTGCAGGTTTTCATCCCACCATAAACAAATGATCACCACAATATCAAATATCATTGTCCCAACTTAAAATATTAGGACTTCATAAAGTCTCTAAATATTGGTTATTTCAAACTGATAATCACAAATATGACAACATTATTGTTCTAGTTGGTTTCATAGCCAATATATATTCAACAATATTAATGAATGACCAATAACCTTTTTGTACATTAGTTCTACAGTATTCTTAAGAAAGAAAAGTTTACAAAAGCACAGGCTCCAGGTATTCTTGAAGAACTTGCATTTCCTATTGGAAGAAGAATGGCACCAGATTCATCAAGCTTCCCCACAAAATCTCCATGGCCCTTAATTTATTTTGTTGTGTATATAATATTATGGAAATATGTAAAACTAAATGTTATATCCAAACTTCCTGGTAGTAATCTGTGAGCTGGTCATACTGCATCATATTACCACACATCAACTAATCTAAACACGCTCCAAGCGTAGGCTATCATCCCTAATGCTGAATAATCCAAAAATATAAGGATGAGAGATTTTCTAAATAAGGAAATAAAAAATGTCACCAGAAAAATTAATTAGGGACTTCCTTCAACCCTTGAAAACAAGTATTTGTCTTTTATTTTTAGTTACAGCACAAGTCAAATTGTTACATAATCAGAATTAAAATTCCTGTCCTTGCATTTGTATACGATGTTACTAGGTTACACAGAAATCAGATGTCTCTGTTACTCAGAAATAGCACTCGTAATACTCATCATATTCTGATATCAAATTCTTGTCAACTGATAATGCCTTCGTCTAGACTCGTTAAGTTTATGGAAAGGGTGTAACATTGGCATGTTTGAATGTACTGTAGTAAATCTTACACAATTATCAATACGGTATGACAACATGTTACTTAATAATTATTGTTATTATTATTATTACAATGATAGCCAACAATTTAATAATAATTATTATTAAGCCAACAATTTAATAATAATTATTATTATGACAATGTCAGTAAGAAGTTGATTAAAAACAATTATTATGATAACAATGTCAGCAACATTTACTTTATACCGGTAATGATTATTATATTGACAGCAGCCCCTGAGAATTCTAAACCTTTTGAGTACACTTTCATGCTCAAATTTTATAGAGAGATTTATGAACAAAACTTTCAGCTGAGCACGAGTTTGTACTCAAATAAGTTTCATAATCTCACAGGCAGGTTAACAACACTGATAAAACTACAACAAATAGTAACCAGAATATATACCAGTATCTAAAGAATTACTTAGACCACTCTTTCAGTTCATAAACTCTGCAAACATTTCAAACCCACCTGAATGTTGTCAATATTCCACAAACTGGATAATCCCTCATCTGTGGCATGAACATGAACATGCTGAACACTGTCACCTCTCAGCAGAATATCAGGGGAAGATGTCTTAGGGGTCAAACACGCCTGAACCAAATTGTGCATCATTTCAATCCTTACAACAATTTTCGAAAATTTCAACCATCTTCTATTTCTAAAGCTTGCAACCAACATAAAAAAAAGAATTACGACGAAAACTTGGGAAATAAAGATGTCAATCAGAGAAATACACTTTCCCACAATCTTGAAAATCTTTCACAGGTAACGGATGAAAGGGATGAAGACTTAATTAGGAGCATAAATAAGAAATCCCACTGAAGTTGAACTTGGATACGTCTAGGCCTTGCCTCAAGGTCACAACATAGGTGGTAAAAACACAGCCTGCTGGCTTGGGTCAAAACGAGTAGAGAAAAGAAGAGATAGAGTCGCGAGTTAAGGAGCAACAAGCATGGAAAGAGAGAGAGATGCATGAATCATCGCGAGCACGTACTCTCACCTCGTGAGTACGGGCCGATTGCAGTGCTCAGCAATAATATAAACAACTCTCAATTCTCTGGCTAGTTAGAGCTTGAGCACCTCACAACACATTTCTATGCCAATTAACGTCAGCGGCAAGAGCTTCGTTACCGAGATAACGATTAACAATGACTGGATTGAATGTGTTAATTAGCCTTTTTACTTTAGGTTACTAGAAACAGAGAATCTCTTTAATCATAAGTTATCAGTTTATTATAATAAATGAAGTCTGACACATTTCATCAAGGATCATCAATATAAATTAGTATGTATTTCTTAATAACATAATGGTCAGCATCTATTTCTTAATTAACATATTGATCTCTGATGACAGAAAATAATAAATTGTAATAATTATGATATAATAATAAACAGGTAGATGGATGAAAATTAATTGAAATACTGACTGAAACATTAATGTAGCCCACACAAGAACGGAAATATGTTCACATCTGTAAAAGCTTATCCCTTGGTTAAGAAGTATTTGGCCCGAGCTGGTGAACATGGCGTATTCATTCCATGGTCTAGACACTAACTAACTATCCCGTCAAAGTAAGTTGCATTTTATTTATATGTATAATTACTGTATACTTATATTTAAATATTTGTATTGACAGCTTTTTTATTTGGTTTCAGTATAAAACAAATTTCCCTTACAGGGATCACTTTGGAGCGCGCCATCGCGCCATTGACGCGTTAGAAATCCACATGGCGCGTTGGAATTTACCTTAT
>JAUTBZ010121090.1:0-16141 GCA_032361785.1 Lepetodrilus galriftensis
ATATAGCCCATGGATGCTGCAATGGTACGGATTTCACCCGCGCCGTCATTCTCTGAAGGCACTTGGCTATCTAGAAAGGCTGTGCCGTGTTGCAGGCTAAGGATGGGGCTGAGTGCATCCTCTGCTTTAAAGGGGACGGATATTAGACCTGATACATTTATCAATTCGCCATCAATATTTTTGGTTTTATAGATGATTTTGTAGGTATCAACGGTGTGTTCCGCATTGAGATTGCCTGAGTCTTCCATGGCGTAGAGAACTTCATATATCTCGCTTTGGTTAATAATTGATTGGTGTGTTGCATTGACGAGTTGCCCGCTTTTATTTTTCATATTGTTTTATAACTTTGTTTTTGGTCAAAGCCTAATGTGTGAACAGTCTAGGAGACCTATTATTCTAGACAAAGATCTTTAATTTTCCAACAGCTAGTTCTCTTAGCTATAGAGCCTAAATCAAAAATATATAGACATAAACTTCGAGCTTCCAAGCGGAAGAATATGATTATGTTAGAAGGAGTGTGCCATGCTTAATAAAATTCTCCGTGAGTACCCTTCAACAAGTACATCCTCAACAATGGGTGCTGCGATATAATCTTTATCCAATACATTCTTAATTGAAAAGTTAAGCTTGGTTTGCTTTGAAATGGGATATTGAATATTTAAGTCATACCTTGTGTATCCTGCAACACTAAATTTATTCTTATCACTTACTTTTCGACGACTAATCGCAATGATACCTACGTCAGTTTTCACTCCTTTGAAAAAGCCCCTCGATATCATATATGAAAAGTTCATCGACCCGCTATGTGTTGGTAAATTACCAGGAATATTCCCCTCTAAACCATCATTATTTTTTGTAATTCGCCCATGCATATAGCTATAACCAGAAGAAAGATTTATATTACCAAAAAGAGGCGTTTTAGATGAAATTTCAAAACCTTTGACTTCTCTCTCGCCCGCCAAAATTCTAAATTCTTTATCTTCAGGATCAGTAGCTGTCAGGTTAGATTGAATAATCTGATACAGCCCTGCTTTTAGCTCCCTATTCTCATCACGATATCGAACCCCTGCTTCAAACTGAATAGCTTCCTTGGGATCAAAATAATGATTATCCTTATCTCTTCCTATATTAGGGGTGAAAGATTGGCTTCCGTTGATGTAATAGCTACTGTTATTATTTGGCTGATAAGTAACCCCCAAAGATGAGGAATATGTATCATTATTAGCTAAAGGATAAAGAATATCTAAACGAAAGAAATCCCTAAAGAATCTACTTTTTCTAATACCAGCCCTCAGTAACCACTTTTCCCCTATATAAACATTATCATGGAGATATATCGACTGGTCACTATCAGATTCATTATAATCATAATCAATTAACATATCCCGTGTTGGCGTTGGAAAATCAAAAACGGGGTCAATAATATCCAAGGTGTAATCCACCCATTTTCGACTTGTTTTGATCGATTTAGACTTATTTCGTTCATAACCAACGGTTGCTGTATGCGATAATCCTGCCACATTGATATTACCCGTAACTTCAGCCTTTGCAGCCCTTTGTCGATAGCTATTTTCAACTTCACGAAAATAGCCAATCAAAGTATCTTCATCCTCTTTATAGTAGAAACCACTAAGTAATTCATCTCGTTCTACATAATACCAATTTGCCTTTATCTTAGCCTTCCAGTGTTTACTTAGCTGGTGTTTAACATCAATATCAAGTGACCTATGGTCGCGTTTTGCATGACTTCTGGGGCCGGAGTAAGATGTATTATAAACGGGTCGCCCATGACGTAAGACCGTATCAAAATCAAACTCACGCCCCTGCAAACTATACTCAGCCATAAACCTGATCTTAGATTTATCATTCTGAAATATTAGCGATGGCATGAGCATTAATCGATCATCGTCTACATTTTTTCTCCCTGTTTCAGCTTCCTGTTTCACACCTATAAAACGATACAAAACACTTTTATTATTATTTAAAGCACCTGTTGAATCTACTTCAATACGAAGCTGCTCAGGATCACCAGCTACTACTTTGACTACATGTGATGATTCTACTAAAGGCTTCTTTGTAATAAAGTTAACAGTCCCCCCTGGTGTACCTGTTCCAAATAAAACAGAATCATGACCTTTTAATATCTCAACACGTTCAATGCTCGCAGGATCACGAAGATAAAACTTACGATTATCCTGTAAGCCATCTTTATATTGACGGCCACCCGTGCTAAAACCACGGATATAAATATCTGTGCCAATTCCTGCCGCATAACGTCCAGTAACGACACCGGGGATACTCTCTGCATAGTCTTCAATGCGTGTTGTATCAACAACATGTGGCATATTTTGATCAACGATATTGATCGTTGCAGGCACTTCACTCTCGAGCAGGCCAAAGCCAGATAATTCTATTTCTTCGCTCATCTGAGTGATGTCTTCTTTCACTATAATTTCATCAAGGCTATCAATATTATCCGCATAAATAGCCGAAGTCAGAGCAATAACAATCAAACATACACTAACACTGTATTTTATTTTCATACTATGGAATCCGTTCCTGTAAACCCTAGAGTTAACCCTAGAATTACTATTATTAATATATTTAGAGGGTTGAAAAGCCTCTAAATAAATGTCCGAAAACGAGTGAAGCCACGAACATCACAGAAACATTATAAGCAGAATTTATTGAATAATACGAATAGCAAGTTTATTTAAACAATATGATTAAACTAAGTTATGGCTTTAAATTACAGGTTCACCCTCTACCAAGAAACAACTTTCACATGACACATCAAAGGGTTATTACCTGGATAACAAAAACCTCCCTCTTCATCTACCATTTTCCAATGTGATACGACTGTTGCAGGGTAAGGTGGAGCCACAAAATCAATTTTAATTTCCAAAGATTCCCCGGGCTGAGTATCTACTAAATCAATACTCTTAATATCCGATACCAAGCCACACTGATGATTATCCCCATAAACACTCGTAGATACAGTCATCTCATCATCAATGCATATAACTTTACGATTTAGCCAAGGAACCTTGCCAATATTTTTTACTTTCCAAATTTTTGTAAATTTCTCTTCAGTATAGACAAGCGAATTACCTGGATAAGTTACATCCTCAATAAAGGCAATATAATCATCCTTATAGGGGCGATCAGAATAATATTTCGCTACATTAGGGGAAAACTCATGGTTCTTGAAATACTCTCTAAAAAACTCTAACGGATGTAATTCAAGCGCGTGTGAAAGCTGAATCAGCGTTGTTAAGCGCGCTTGTTTTATATCCCCATTTAAAATCTTATGTAATGCCTGCCTACTTATCTGGGATTTTTCTGCTGTTGCAGAAATAGTAAATCCTTTGTTTTTTATATGCTTACGAATATAATCTGAAAAATATAGTGATGACATATAACCCTCCCCCTCTGAAAATTTCTAAAAAAATTAGGAATGCAAACCAGTGTAAACCAAAGGTTACATTTTTCCCATTAAGATTCTGTTCATCTTATTTTTGAGTATATCTTTAAAAATAAGGTGAACAGGGAGCTAATACCGATACATAGCTGGGAGAATAAAACATGACAAAGCAAAAAATAGCATTATCTATTACAACCATGCTTTTTTTCACTGCATGTGACAACCAAAGTAATACAATATCAAACCGTTTTGAAAATCACTCAAAACAAATGGCTAATACAACACTACCCATTGATAGTACAGGTGAGCGAATTTCCCCTGATCTAGATATCAACTTCTATGAAAACTATGAACAAGCTACTGGCAATGGACTACGTGAACCCGGTTTTATAGGCAAAGTATTTGTCACTGATACCTCTCAAAATTTTTTTAAAGAGTAATTTATCTTTAGAAACTTGATCCATCAAAAAAGTATTATTTATTAATATAGGAAAACTAAATGCTCAATAAAAAAATAGTAATCTCATCCCTGATAGGCATAACAATGCTACCAGCAGTAGCAGTTGCGGGATCTAAAGCGGGTGGAAAAATTGGAGTTGGAATTCAATCATCATGGCCTAGTTATGGGCTTAGTGCTAAATATGATATGAATGAAGATATTACATTACAAGGTATTGTTGGAGCATTAGGCACAGTGACCAACTTTGGTGGAAGAGTGCTATATAAGTTTAAAAAAGAGCCGAAGTACAATTTTTATGCCTTTGGCGGTGTATCGATGTATAAGTGGTCAAATGCTTTTTATGATGACTCCGTAGTCGGCTTTAATGCAGGAGGTGGCCTTGAATATGACCTTAGTAAAGAATTTAGCGGAACACCTATTACCATTAGCGGTGAAGTAGGAGCGGCACTTGTCAGCTTTGATCATTATGATGCTTTTAGTTCATTTGGACTGGGTGTGGGTATTCATTATTGGCTGGATAAGTAAGTAATAAAAAACAGAAGCCACAGTTATGTTGCTAGCCCCCTATCAATCACTAATATTGATCCAAATAGAGAACATAAAATGTCAAAAGAAAAGCTTACATATCATTATTATCGTAGCCCATATACAACATTAATAGGGGTTTTAGGTTTCACCCTGATTACCGCTTGCGGTGGTGGTGGCGGCAAATCAAGTAACCATAATACACAAGGTACTCTGGTAACACCTGATCAGGCGAAAGTATCAGCAGCTAAAATATTGGCAAAAAAAGAGATACTTCAATACAAGGATTCCTGCCCTGAAGTACCTGCCGGTTACTCTCCATTACGTAATATTAATGTAGATTTCCTCGATAATAGCAATAAAGTCGTCAGCACAACAACTACCAACGAATGTGGTTTTTTCTCTGCTAGTACAACTAGCAATGTTACGCAAATAAAGGCTAATAGCTCGGGAAATAAGCCTATTATTTCTGAGGTACAGAACTTCCAGCAATCAGGCACAAAAATTGCGTCATGCATTCCAGCCTCTGCACAATATCAAATAGCATCAATACAGTTTACTACTAATGATAAGCTGGGCTTTACAGTCACAGACTCACTGACTAATAAAGCTGTGATAGGTATTCCAGCATCAGCATTATCAGTAAAAATAAACAGCAACTCCGAGCCAATCAGTAGCCTACAAAGCGCTGCCGCTGCGAATGATCCCGCTTCGGTTGTGCTAGTAATGGATGCGAGTGGCTCTATGAAGTCTCGTGTTAGAGATAGCAACGGTAGTATTTTGGAAGACCAAAATGGTAACGCCTATACTCGATACCGCATCTCAGCTCTAGCAGCTCATACTTATCTGGATAATGTTGATACTATTGATGAAACAGCTATGGTTTTATTTAGTTCACAAGTCCATTTTATTAATGACACTTCCATAGAAAACTTGTTCCGGATAAGTGATAGCCAAGGCAAACCATCACAGTACCATTTTAGTTCTGATGGTTTCAGCACTAATCCTGCCTCTTTGCGCTTTATTGTTGATGCATACAATAGATATTCGACAATTTATAGCCAATATGGGGTTGATAATAAACATACTGACACACCTGACCTACATATCAGCTATTACCCTTTGGGAGGTACAACAGCTTTTTATGATGCAATAGAAGCAGGAATAGACCAACTAACCCAGAGAAGCAATACTAGAAAAATTATTATAGCTATGTCTGATGGTCGAGATAACAGTAGTAGTAGCTCAGAAAACATCATTATCACTCATGCTAAATCTCAGGGAATTCCTGTTTATACTATTGCTTATGCCTTAGGCAATGATGAAACCATGAAACAAATTGCTAATCAAACGAATGCTTCATATTTTATCGTCAATGACCTTAACCTGATAGGAGCCTTTCAAAGTATTCAAACAGGCATTATTTTTCAGTATTTAGCAGGGCTAACCAACTCAGTACATGACAACGATATTGTTGAGTTAACACTAGATTTCAATGGTACTAGAGTGAGCCGTAGTCTTGTAAGGCTGTAATAGAAGCTAAACCAGTAAAAAGTTTAGTTTTTAAAAATTTTATAGGGAGTTATTCAAAATGAAATATGTATCTATCCTAATAGTCACCTTTCTCACTTTGGTATTGGCTGGGTGTGGTAATGGTGATAGTAATGGTGGTGCAGGGGGAAGTAATGTTGATAATTCTACAAATAACACCCCCAAAATAACAATATTGGGGAAAACAGCTAATGATTTAATTGTAGATGCCAACGTGACAATAAAAGACCTTTCAGGTCAAACAATTGGCATTGGAAAGACTGATCAAGACGGTGTATTTTCAATAAAAGTTAATGCTTCTGATATTCCAAACTCTTATAACATTGTGGTTACAGGGGGTAAGCAGCTTGGTGTAGATTTTAAAGGTGAGTGGCACGGTCTTTATGCCAATACTGAACCTAAAAATGCCGCTAATATTACACCTATTACAACACTAATCTACCACTTAAGCAGAGTTGCACTGGGAGGGAGTTCTGTCTCTATTTCCCAAAGAAACATTGTCATTCAAAAATTAGAATCAATAGGTATGCTTACAGATGGTAGTTTTAATAAAGCAAACCCACCATCCATAAACAACAAAGATATAAAGGCCGCAATACGAAAAGCAGGAGGGATACAGCAGTGGGCAAATAGCTTATCTTCTGATCTGGAAGATAATACTCTATCAGAAAAATCAATGCTCGGTTTCCCTTATGCTCACGGAGGCATAGTTTCAATCAGTACTGGAGGTGAAGGTAACTATATTGAAGTATTAGAGGGCGATAGTTACACAAAAAAAATAAACCTTTTTACTTATGATACTTATGAAGAAAGTAAGTATTCATATCAGTTGTCAAATGCTCCTGAAGGTTTAACCATCTCTGATAATGGTATTATTCAATACATTCCACCAGATGGAGTTACTCAGGATGAAAAACAGTTTTCAATTGAAGTAAAAAGCAGAAACACTTCTAAGGGACGTAAAATAAAAGCATCAATCGTTATTATTCCAACAGAAATCGTTGCTTCTGGTGTGGTTGATTCAAGAGGTGGTGTTATTAAAGATAGTCACGGCAACGAGATTGCTACGGTTCCTTCCGGTGCTTTATCTGAGCAAGCAACTATTGAAATATTAAGATCGATTGATAGCAATGGACAGCATATTTACAGCACTAAATCAACAGCAACATTATCTAAGTTTATTGAACTGCATTTACCCGAATCTGATTTATATCGAAAACAGAATTTAAAACGAAATAAACACAAAAGTAACCTACAGCCTAAGACTATTATTAAAAATAAACGTGAATTGGAAAGCGGCTGGACAGAATGGTTCGAGACTGACGAGCAAATACCTAAAATGGCACGATTTGCCAAAGTAGAAACAGGTGGTGCATTGATTACAAATCCAGTCAACAGACTAAAAACAAAAGCAAAGACATTACCAGCCCACCCTAATTTAAAAAATCTTGTTTTAGATGCTTCTAGGTTATACAGCCTATGCGGTAGTAAGAAAGACTATAACGTAAAATGCGAAGGTAAACAGCCAGTATTATTTGTCCACGGTTTTTCAGCTAGAGGAGCTACTGACTTTAATGGGGCATCTCATGGTGGTGGTGAGGATACCTGGGGTAAGCTTCCAGAGCTTATTAATAATGAAGGTTATGCTGTTTTTGAGTTTACATGGAGAACTGCTTCGCGTTTTGTAGATGTCGCTGATGATCTTGCAGATGCTATAAAACTCATTGAAAGGGCATCAAAACAAAAAGTCAATATAGTGGCACATTCCTTTGGGGGTCTATTGGCAAGAACTTATTTGCAAAACTATGCTTCCACAAGACGGTATGATAATAATGTGCAGAGTTTGGTAACAATTGGTACACCTCATTCTGGGATATTCGATACTGCAGGCACTCATTTTGGTGTTCAGTTTCCTAAAGGACAAGATAGCACGTCTTTTGAGGGTTGCCTTCAAGTATCTTGTAACCAAGCGGGTGAGCCTACCTCAGGTACTTGGAATGTACCAATTCCATTTTTAGATGAACTACCATTTTTAGATAACTACGGTACTCTTTCTATATCTGATTATTTGGGGGTTGGAAATAATACAGTTGGTGAGCTACCAGGAAAATTAGCGAAATTTGGAGAGGGTCATCAAATTCCCGTTAATATTCTCATATTAATGAGTCTGACAATTGATCGGCACATACTGTCTGATATTTTCACTGATAAATATCAAACAGGTGATGCACTTATCACCTATGCGGGACAAAGATTCATACCATCTTCAGGCAATACACCAATTAGAAACTATTCAAATAGTAATATTATTCTTACTGAAGAACTGTTAGGTATTCACCCAACTGCTCTACCAAATCAACAAGTACATGTTGATGATGCTTTCACTAACGGAAGTCACATTACTTTTGAAGGATATCGGCATTCTCAGGGCAACTTTTGGATATTTTCTGGAGCAGGTCAGGGAGCAGGAGCTGCACTAACATCCAGAGGAGATATTGGTGAAGTATATGTGGCTAATGACAATAATCTTGATGATACGGGTAAACCACATGCCGCACTTGTTAGAGTAAAAGACTGGCTATCATCAAACAATGCATCAATTAATCCCTCTCCAGAATTAACCACACTAGCTGATAATGAAGTTATTATTGTTACCAAAAGAGATGGAAATTTGGAAATTTATCGAGTGAGTATTGATGGCTATAACCCCGTTAACCTAACTAATAACCCTGCTGCTGACCTACTGCCCAACCTATCCTCACGAGATGAAAACAGAAATAGAATTATTTTTACTTCTGATAGAGATGGTAATAATGAAATCTACTGGATGAGCGTTGGAGGTGGTGTAGCACAACGATTAACTTTTTCTCCAGGTGATGATGTTGCCCCTAGATGGTCTTCAAGTACCAACATGATTGCATTTACATCTAAACGTGATGGAAATTACAACATTTACACAATGACAGAAAATGGTAGCCGTCAGACAAAATTAACCGAGTCCAGCAAAGCTGATCTTACACCTGCATGGTCGCCTGATGGTACAAAAATTGTATTTGTTTCTCAGCGAGATAACAACGAAGAAATTTACTTAATGAATGTTGATGGCACTGGGCAAATCAATCTGACTAATAATCCTGCATCAGATGTTTTACCACTATTTTCCCCTGATGGTTCTAAGATTAGCTTTGTATCCAAACGAGGTGGTGATAATGATCTATGGATAATGAACATTGATGGAAGCAACCTCCATAAAATTACTGGGGATAAGGTAGATGGAGTGGGTATGTATGCGTGGTCACCTGATGGCACATCTATTGTATTTGACTCTCAGGCTGATGGAGATTATGAAATATACACAATCAATCCTGATGGTACTAATTTACGACAACTTACGAATAATACATACGTAGATCGTTTTTCTAGCTGGTTATGGAATGGTGAAAAAATTATCTTTGTTAGCAACAGAGATGGAAATGAAGAAATTTATAGTATGAATGCTGATGGAGGAGAACAAATCAATGTTTCCAACGACCCTAGCGACGATGCCTTAACTCAAGTATCACCTGTCTATGGTGATGGTGGAGGCTGTTTCATAGCCACGGCTGCGTATGGCAGCTATCTCGAACCAGAAGTTATGGTTTTAAGGGAGTTTAGAGATAGTTATTTATTGACTAATTCAGTAGGTACTGCATTGGTAGATTTTTACTATGCAACCTCCCCACCCATAGCTGATTACATTGCCAAGCACCAATTGCTACGTACCATTACACGCGTAGGGCTAACACCGATAGTTTATGCCGTTAAGTATCCTCTACTCACTTTAATAGTTATGGTTATTTTAATAATATTATTGCACAAGTTACTGACTTTACGAAAATTAAAATATGTTAGCTATAACATAAAAAGGACTATTCAATGAAAACAACCCAACACAATAAGACAGACCTTCTCGGTAACGAATATACTGAGATAAGAGATGAAAGTGGTAAGTTTGTCGGCCATTCTGAAGCAAAAAAAGATTTATTTGGTAAAGAATATATTCAACATTTCGATGCTGATGGAAAGTCTATTGGGCAATCAGAGCAAAAGACAGGTTTTCTTGGTGATGAATATATTAAACATACAGATTCAGATGGACATTCTGCTGGTACATCAGTAGAAGGTAAAACGTTCCTCGGCGATGAAACAAAGCTCACCCATACAGATCCAGAAGGAAAGCATATAGGTACATCTATTGAAGGTGATAGTTTTATTCATGGGAAACATACAAAACACGATGGGGTAAATGGCATTCACACACGTGCTGATCAGTTATTACATGAGAATGATGAATCTCAAGAAACTCAGCCAGTAAGTCAATTAAATTATGATGAAGACACGACACCAAAAGAAACGAGTCCACTTGCATCCTATTTACTAGGCAAACTAGGTATCGGGATCGTATTAGGTATTGTTATATTGATTATGACAGGTGAATTTATCAACTCGATGATAAGTGGTTTAATTTTAGCATTTGTTGGGAAATTCATTCTTAGTTATTTAATTAAAGATTTTAGTAAGATGGGGAGATAAGCTGAGTCTATATATTCCAAGTTACTGTAAAACTAGAAAGATACAATAGGTAAGAAAAGGGCTATGCAAAACACAAAATATTTATACTTAACCATATTATTACTATTTGTTCTGGGTGTTACATCCTCCTGCTCAGATAACGGCAATCTATCGGTACCAACATTAATTCAGTCTAAGAGTACTGAGTTAAAAATAGGTACAGGTGGAAAAACAGGTGCCTATTATGCTTTTGGCAAACGCTTACAAAGGCTGTCTTCTGAACAACACTCTATCCAACTTGTTAATACTAACGGCAGTGTTGATAATTTAAAGCAGATTGCAGAGGGTAAGCTGGATGCTGCTATTGTACAAAATGATATTGCTTATAAAGAGTTTTCTGGAAGGAATGATACAGAGAAACATAAAAAGAATAAAAGCTTCCAAAGTGCATTGCCTTTATTTAATGAATATCTATTTTTTATAGTTAAGAAATCATCTGATATTTTAAACCTTGCTGATTTAAAATTTAAGGATGTGGTGTGGGCTGGTAAAGTTGGATCTGGTACACGTAATAATGCTATTCGTGTTATTGATGAAATGGGTATGAGGCAAAATATTCAGATACCTACTCAAAAGACTTGTGATTTCCCTGAATGTTTGACTTCAGGAAAAATGCAAGCTGCTTTTTTTACCCGAGCAAGTCCCCCTAAGTGGTTCAACGAAGAATCCTTCAGAATTATTGGGCTGCCAACAGAGGTACTTAACAGAATTGTTACCAAGACACCTTATTTTCACAAAGTGAAATTGCCTGCGAATACAAGCAACCCCGAAGGTGAGACCTTATCTGTTCTTGCATATCTAGTTCTGTCAAAAAGTATGTCTACACGTAAAGCAGAGTCATTGATTGATGATATTATTAACAATTACAAAAAGCTTAAAAGCCCAAATGATGTTTATCAACTCTTAACCTTAAAAGACTATATTGCTTACTTGCCCGCAACCCGACACCCTGGTGTAGTACGCTCATTGGTAGAGCATAAACTCATTGCTGATCCAAGTATCAGTTGGTGGTTATTACCTTTTGTAATAGCCTTGATTGCGCTATTAATTTGGTCTCATAAACACTCGATTGCCTATGATATGCTGGGTTGCAAAACTCCACAAAAGAATTTTTCTGGTTGGATTCTTAAACAAGTAAATATTTTTTATATACACGCCATAATTATTATTTCGGCACTCGCTTTAATTGCATCAGCACTGTGGTTTGTACGTATTTATGAAGATGATTATGCTATTGAAAATAACACCCAAAGCACTTTATCTGACATTTCATTTTCTGATGCCTTGATTTGGATGTTTGTTTTTATGGGTTCAGGTTATGCACCTGAAAATGAATTCCCCAAAAGCACACCTGGTAAATTGTTGGTAACAACATTTCCTTTAATTGGATTTGCATCATTAATAGGCCTTATAGGCGCATCCTATTCTCGACGCAGAGACAAGATGATTCAAATGAGAAGAGGTAATTTTATTCCTGCTCTCGAAGGGCATGTTTTGATTTGTGGCTGGAATGAGAAAGCACCAGGAATTGTTTACGGTTTAACTTGTAAAGATGCACCTGCAAAAAGAAAAGTCGTAGTTATAGCTGAACTGGGAACGGATTCACCACTCGCAAAGTATGATTTTAACCATCGCCTTGTCAGTTATTGTAATGGCGATAGCGCAGATATGGATGCATTATCCAGAGCACATGTGAACCATGCAAGCGAAGCCATTATTCTTGCAGGTCTTCAAAAAAGACATTCAAAGAACATTCGTAGTGTACTAACCGCATTAGCTTTGAAAAGAAGATCAAACTATAAACCAAGAGAAAGAATTTACAGTAGCCTACCATTACTAAAAAAATTCAAAGGAGTAATTACACAGATAAATAAGATCCTGTTTAATGAATCACCTATCATTCCCTTTGGCAATCATTCATCCATTTTTGTTATTACCGAACTACTTTACAAGGAAAACAAGGAAAGATTTGATGCTGCTAATACGGATGCTATTCTCGATAGTGAAGTATTTAGCAATAGGTTAGTCAGTAGTAGTTGTCTTGGTAGTGGCATTGTAGATTTTATTATGGATATTGTGACCCATGATGAATTTTCAGAAATATATATGGTACAAGCTGAAGTATTAACAGAATCACAACACAGAAACCTGCCTTTCCAGAAGTTTACGGCAAGCAGATCATCTTATAAGAATGGTTATTCATGGGCTGGCTGGTCTTTAAATGAGTTAAGAGCTGCTTTATTAGAAAATGGAGTCAACTTGATTGGTGTAAAACAACAGTCAAGTGATCAGAATAAACGACACTTGGATGGGCTTACCTTTGATGACCAAGGAGACATTAAGCTTGTTTTTAAAGACCCCAACTATAAAGTATCTGCGAATGACCAGCTCTTGTTTCTTGCTGAGGAGCAAAGTACTTTTACTTCAATCAATTCAGAAAATCATGCCATTACTGCTGAAAAGAGCGAACTTATCTCTAGTGAGACGAATCAACTATTCACACCACGAAAGATTAAAGTACTAGCCATTGGTAGCTGGCGCAGGTGCAAGAGTATTCAAAAAGAATTTGCAGAAGTGGACTATGTTGACTTCTTTATGTTAACCAGCGACGTTCCCGAACATGAAAAACTGGGTAGTGATGCCTACTATGAACCAGACAACATTGAAACTTGTTGGGATAATATACCCGTTGAAGAATTCGATAGAATAATTATTTTGGCAAATAACCTGTCAGATGTTAATCAGGATGATTTGATAGATGACAAGGGAGAACTTGATGCACCGACCCTATTCATTGCAAATAACATTAAAAAACACCTGAGTGAAAGAAAGGTAGAAAGCACACCCAGAATTATTGCAGAGATGCAAAACTATCGGTATCGCTCTTTATTTGAAGCCAGCGTTGATATTGTTATTCCATCGTCTATGTTTATTGAGCGCTTGTTGATTAAAGGCATTTACCATCATGGTGATATAGGTAACTTCCTGAGTGCTTTACTAGCAGAACAGGATGGAACTTACCTTATGTCATACACCGTGCAAGAAGATGATTGTTTTCACAAAAAAAACATTAAGTCGCTATTTAACCAAACCAATGGAAGCATTCAGGTGTTAGGCTATCATCCTGCTAGTCATGCAGAGGCCTTTGTAAAGGCTGGAGCTGATTTTAATATGCACTTTGCAGTTAGCCCCGTAGATCTAGAGAATGTGACAAAGCAATATCATAAAAAACAGCCTGAATCAGATGTGTTAGATAGTACATCTTTGGTTGGTGTTGGAGATGTTGTTACTATGATTTATACAACTAGTTGAGACTCTAGTGACATGTATATTATCTTAATATGTATCTTCAGGTTGCACCATGAGCTGAATAATAATAAATACATGCAAAGACCAATAGCTCCATGTATCAAATACCTACTTTTGTTAAACCTCCTTACCCTCCCTCTCACTGGCGTTGCACTACCCAGTGGAGACAAGAGAGCAAACGTAGAAAGTATCGTCATACACTCCATAGGAGGACCTGAATGTAAACAGGATAAAATTGTACTTTTACCCGCTTCTGGTAACGCTAAACCATGGATAGATTACTTTTCACATCATAAAGTGTTAGGTATTCACTACATCATTGATAAAGATGGAAAGATAGAACCTGGGATTCCTGAGAATGAAATAGCGAATCATGCTAAAGGTTTCAACGACACATCAATTGGCATTGAACTTGTGAATTGGGGGGACGGGAAAGACCCATATTCGTTAGAGCAAGTCACAGCTTTGATTGAACTTCTCAAAGATATTAAACAGCGCTGGCTCATTTCAGATAATCATGTTTTTAGCCATGCACAAGTTGATAAGCAATACCTTAGTTGTGGTAATCAGCGTATCAAAAAGAAACAGGATCCAGGTAAAAACTTACATCTAAGTGAGTTATTACAACCAGGTTTCAACCCCCTTTTATATTTTTCTCCTAGGCCTCCTGTACGAAAAAGGCCATATAAAAGCAGTTTGGTGGACATTATCAAGGCCTGTAATGACCAAAATAAAGTTCATGCTTTTACAGTAGTCGTAGAAGATAGCCTTAGTATACGGTCAAAACCATCAATACTGTCTAATAGAATAGGTTGGTTAAAACCAAATGAAATAGTAAAAATTCTCCCTAGGTTATGTAGTAAAAAAGCAGAGCGTATCTCAGATATTAATGGTCTATGGGTTGGCATCAAGAATGATAACTTTGTTAAAGGGTATGTCTTCAGTGGTTTTTTAGAAAGCGACTAAGCAGATATTAGTTTGAGTAGCCTGAATTCAGCTGCTCTTTACAGCGCTATTTATTGGTGTGAACTATTGCTTTAATTGATACCTTATAGGCAAAAACATAGACCATTGTGTTTTATGAATATGCTGTGGGAAAGGTAGTTTCCCAGATACTTTGAGAATTGCTGTCTTTGCAGCTTCATCCAAAATATTACTACCACTACTCTCAACAATTTTAATATGGCTAATCACACCCTTTGCAGAAATAATAAAAGAAACTTTCACTAAGCCCTCTTGCTTTCTTCGCTTGGCACGAGCAGGGTATACCTTACTCATGGAGATAAGCTGCCGTAGTTGGGATTTATAATTAACAGCATCTTTAACACTCTGCGATGAATTTACTTTATTTCTACTGGTTATCGCTTTTCGCTTTCGGACAGGTCGCTTGTCTTGTACCTGCTTTTCCTTTAAGAAATTGAGTCTTGAGTGAACTATTTGGTGTTTGCTACTTGCAATTGCAGTAGCGTGTCTTTTTACTTGCACCTTCTTATTTACAGCGATAGGGGAAGGATTTAATAGAAACTCAATATCCTTTTCCTCTTTTTCCGAAAAAATATTATGTGCCTTTTCAGGTATTGATACCTTATTCTTAATATATCTTTGTGTAAGTAATTGTTTTGGCTTCCGCACTACCTTTTTGTTTATTTTATCTTTTGGGTTTCTTCCCTGCCTCTCTTTTACTCTACTCTGAACAACCATTACCGTTTTTTGTATATCAACAGGGGGATGATTAACGATTGTTAGCGATAGTACACGAGATGTACTTTGAATACTTTGTTTTGTAAAGCTGTTGTCTATAGCTACCCTTAACAGAAAAAGCAGTAAGAGATGGATCAATATTGAAGAAATAATTCCAGTAATAACAGGTGCTTTATTGATACCATACACAGAAAAAAATAACATATTACACCTTTCGATTATAGGTGTTCATACAAACTACTCACCACCTGCCCTGCTTTAACCCGTTTATGCAGAACCATCCCCTGCTCAACCAGCAATCCGTCAATATCTTCCTTAACTTCATGTTCGATATAAAGCATTGCCGAAGGCGCTAATAAACCTTTCTGGTTAATAATATCCAGAACCTCAGGCAAAAGCCCTTTGTGAAAAGGAGGGTCTAGAAAAATAAGATCGTACAACTGTGACTGAGCATCCAGTGCCTGTAAAAACTGAAGCGCATCGTTACGAACAACCTCTGCATTTTCAGCTTTTAACAGGGCGATATTAGCTTCAAGCTGTTGCGCGGCACGAGGATCTTT
>JAUTBZ010121101.1:0-16137 GCA_032361785.1 Lepetodrilus galriftensis
TTGTGTTCTTTAGCATCTAACCAAAGCACTTGGTCAAAACCTTTCTTTTTAGCCTCGACAGCAGGTAAGAGAGAAGCCGCATAATTTCCAGCTGCTTTCACGAAACCAATTCCGCCCATTGCTGCACGTGTATAGGTTGTTTCTGCGAGCAATTTAATTGGTCTGGAGTAGTATTTTCCGGCAGGTGCACAAATCACCATCATTGTATAGTTGTTAGAAGTTCGAACTCCTAATTGCGCATCTGTAGCAACCATAAAGGGGCGGATATACAAAGCAGCGTCATCACCTGTAGGGATCCAATTTTGGTCTAAGGCGATAAGTGTTTTGATGGCTTCAATAAATAGGTCCTCTGGAAATTCTGGCATAGCCATTCTCCTTGCGGAAATATTAAAACGTTTAGCGTGTAGCGTAGGTCTAAATATTACAGGTACACCGCCGATAGTCTTAGTCGCTTTCATGCCTTCAAAAATGGCTTGACCATAGTGCAAGGCCATCATAGAAGGATCTAGCGTCAATGGGCCATAAGGCTCAATTCGGATATTTTTCCATGTACCATCCTCATAATCAGCGATAAACATATGATCAGCCATTGTCTGACCAAATTTGATATCTGTGAAATCAAAATCGTGATATTGAGGGTTGTTTGTTTTCGTTATTTTTATCATCTAAATTGGTTTAAGTCATTTTAGAAAAATCCAAAAAAGGGATTCGGGGATTTTTCTGTTTAATTTGGTTTCAAGCTAGATTACCTAGGTTAGGGAGTAATCCAATAAAAGCGGATAAATTTCTTTGTTATATAGTCTTAATGTAATAACTTTGGCTTTTCCTAAATGGGTAAAACCTACCGTGAAATGGGCGAAATTTGAATGCAACTCATATCAGTACGCCACCCTTTCCCTTTTGCAAAGATAAGCGTTTTTAGGCAGAAAATCAAGTGCTTTTTGTCCTTTAAACGATAATTTTTGCCCTACAAATAAAAAGAAAATAATATGTTGAATCCTCTTTTTTTTGACGAAGATATTGTCCCTATTTCCCAAAATTACAGTGCTTTTGGGCAGTTAGTTGGACAGAATAAAAAGCAAACTTTAGTCATCTTGTCAGCCGAGCAGTACGGTGTGTCTGAGTACAAAACACTGATGGAAAAGGTGTTGGCTTCGGTTCAAGTGGATGTTGCCCAAGATGTATTGGTGTTTGCCCTTGCGGACAAAAGACCTTTTAGTTTGCTGCACCTTGCGGAAAAAGAAAATTGTACAAAAATTATCGTGTTTGGCAGCACTTTATCGCAGATGGGCGTTCATAGGGTGATGACCAAATATGAAATTCATCAAATCAATGATTTTCAGCTAGTCATTTCAGATAGCTTTCACGATTTGGAGCTCGATGCTTCCAAAAAGCTGAAATTGGCGCTCTGGAATACACTAAAAAAATTATTTGGGAAATAAGTGCATCGCATTATACTTTAATTAGATATCTTGCGTCTTATAAGTACTCACTCGCAAACAAAATCAGTCAGATGTCAGCTACCTTACTATACACTTCGCTTCTTGGATTTTTATACATTGTGCGGAAAACTTCGCAAAATACTGATTAATATCAATGATTACACATCGCCTAGACAATTAATACATCACTTGCCTGACGGCAAAATCTGCCCCGCTGGGGCTATTTTTTTTGTTTGATGCCTTTGTAAAGCTTGAAATTCCCTAATCCGATTCTCTGTAGAAAATGCTTGGTGCTTACGAGAAGAACACCCATTCCGTATTTGGCACTTCGTTTGAAATTAATGGAGCTAGCCTCTGGAAAATATTTGGTAGGACAGCTTACTTCTCCAATTCGAAAATCCGCATATATTATTTGCGAAAGCATCTCATTGTCAAAGACAAAATCATCATCATTGCCATTGTAATTGATGCCCTCCAATACTTCCCGACTAAATGCACGGTAACCAGTATGATACTCCGATAACTTATGACTCACCAAAATATTTTGCGTAAGCGTCAAAAAACGATTCGCTATATATTTATAAATAGGCATGCCTCCTTTTAAAGCACCTTTTCCCAAAATCCGAGAGCCTAATACCACATCATACAAATCCTCCCCGATTAAATTAACCATCGCTGGGATTAATTGAGGAGTATATTGATAATCAGGGTGTAACATAATGATTATATCAGCATCTATCTCTAGGGCTTTATTGTAAAGCGTTTTTTGATTACCCCCATATCCTTTGTTGGAGGCGTGACGAATCGTGTGCTTGATTCCGATAGCTTTAGCAACTTCTATCGTATTATCGGGACTGGCATCATCACATAGAATCACATCATCTACGATGTCAAACGGAATTTCCCGATAAGTTTTTTCGAGGGTCTTCTTCGCATTATACGCAGGAAGTACTGCAACGACTTTTTTACCTTTATACATAGTTGGTATTTGTGAAGGCGTAAAGATAGGACTTTCAAGTATAGAACTCTAAAGAATGGCAAATTTGTCAACAAAATCATGACGTTTGTCAAAAATTAGTGCTCAAAATGGAGAACAAGCCTATCTTTGAAAGAAAAAAAGATGATAACGACAACCACAGACTTTATCCCCAACAAAGAAATTACAGAAATTATTGGAATTGCTAGAGGTAGTACTGTTCGAGCGCGTAATGTTGGTCGTGATTTTATGGCTGGATTGAAAAATATCGTCGGAGGAGAAATCACAGAGTACACAAAACTTCAAGCTCAGTCCAGAGAACAGGCCTTACAAAGAATGGTAAAAGATGCAGCAAAGTTAGGCGCAGATGCCATTATCAATATTCGGTTTTCTACCGCCATGGTTATGCAAGGTGCTGCCGAAATTATGGCCTATGGTACTGCTGTAAAATTAGCTTGATTTGGAATGGATATTCTCAATGATATTATCTATGGAATTTTTATTTGTTGTTGCCACAATAATCATTGTTATTTATTTAATCGTCAAACGATTGGAGGCAAAGCGTAACGAGGATTTTGAAGATCGGGATAATTGAAAGTTGTCTGAAATATTTAGGCTTTTTTCTTTAACATTGTTCCGAGTAACCACAAACTATGAAAAGCCATAAGACCAAATAGTATTCGTAATATTGGTTCGTGAATTTGATAGGTGACCGCAAATATCGAGGTAAGTATTAAAAATACAAAACCCCAAATCCAGACGCCCCATTTGATTTGACTGGAAAAGGCGCCATTCCCTATTGTGCCTAAGAAAATAATGAAAAAGAAGAAGATCTTCTTGTTTGCAAGCCAGACATTTTCAAAGTAAACATAGTAAAGTAAAAGACAAAAAAGCATCAGTCCAGCTGTCGCTACAAAATGTGTTGGAATGGATAGTTGTCCGTTGGGCGCTTTCTTTTTTGGCGTAAGCCCAAATAGCTTGAGCAAAGGTAAATTGTTAGCAGTGAAAAGTTCGTCCGTCCGCTCGTAGCCTTCTACTCCGTAGACCATCGGTAAATCTTCTAATTCAGGTTGGAAGGTGCCAAAAAGCTTATCCCAAAAGACTAAAGTACCACCAAAATTATGATGAATATAGGTCGGGTGTATTGCATGATGTACGCGGTGGTGGGAAGGAGTGACCATGATTTTTTCTAGGATGCCACTCTTATTGATAAGTTTGTTGTGGTTGTAAAATTGTACAAAATAATGTATCCCAGATACCGCCATGAAAATCTCAAATGGAATACCCAAAAAGGCTAAACCAACAAAGAACGGAATAGAAGAGATCGAAGAATACCAAGAATTTCGAATGCCCAGTGAGAGATTGTATTCTTCTCCTTCGTGATGCACAACATGGATGGCCCACAGAAACGGAAATTTGTGGTGCAAGCGATGCAGCCAATAAAAACAAAAATCCCAAACAATAAATCCACCAAAAAATATAAGCCAATAATTCCAATTCTTAAATAATTCTAAACTCCAATGGGTGACTACGTAGTAGTAAACTCCAACTTCTAAACCACGGAATATCCACATTAGAATATGGCCAGAGTTTAAATTGAAAATAACTTCTCGCCAAGGGATGGATTCCTTACGGACAAAAGCAAGTATGATTAATTCAATCAGTACGAGCAAGAATAATAGTGCATTTCCATAAGCTAAATTCATGACTTCGAATATTTAATTAAAACACCATTGATTGAAATACCGGCTGCTGTTCCGGCTAGGAAGCAAGTTTGCCCTTCTTTTATTTTGCCTTCTTGGATGGCTGTTACAAAAGCTAAAGGAATAGAAGCGGCGATGCAGTTTCCATATTCGGCTAAATAATTAATAATATTAGTAGAGCCTTTTTTGCCGTTGAGGGTGCCGAGCATTCTTAGACCTAATTTACTGGCTTGATGTGGGATGAACCAGTCGACTTCGGCTAAACTAGTTTCTGTTTTTGCAAAAAAGTTATCTAAGAAATTGGGCAACTTGTCAAGCGCTATTTTTAATAATTTCTTGCCTTCCATCTTGAAAGAATATAAAGAAGGGCTATATGGATAATCTCTTGGATGGTTCAGACTGCCTCCTCCTTCAATGATAGTCGCCTTCGCATCTTGGGCATAGGTTTTCATCGAATAGGCGATGAGCCCGGCCTTGTTTTTAGTTTTAGATAAAATGACTGCAGCGGCTCCATCGCCAAATAAACTATAGGTTTCTTTCCGCTCTTTTGTAAGTCCTTTGGAGGCAATTTCAGAACTGACAATAGCTATGTTTTGATATTCCCCAGAAGAGAATAAAAGGGAGGCATAGTCAATGGCCGTAATAAAACTTGTGCAAACACTATTGACATCAAAGCATGGAAAATCAAGTTCATTCGCTTCCACAAAAGCATTTTTGATAAGTGTTGAACGATTAGGAATGATATAATCAAAAGAGGCTGATGCGCCTATAATGCAATCCAAATCACTTATTTTTAGATTCGCATCTTCCAATGCATTTTTAAGCGCATTGACGGCCATACTTGTGTTCGTTTCTGTTACTACATTATATCTGGTTTCGACCCCAATGTATTTGTTAATCCAATTACTTGGAAGTCCAAGCTCTGCTTCAATCTCCTTGCTTGAGATTGCTTTTTGGGGTAAGAATTTTCCTACGCCAGAGACGTTAAATGCTCTTTGTATATTCATTTTTGATTCTTCTAAATTTAAGCATTGGGTTATGGTGATAATCCGCTTGAATAATTTTAATGCCTTTTATGCCAAATTCTTCAAATAGCTGGTTTAATCCTTGCTTTACTTTTTGAAAGGCAATTGTTAATTCTGTATTGCTTTTTACTTCTAGATAGACCTCAATTAGTTTTTCAGCCTTTCGGGAAATCATATAATTGCTGACTAAATCACTATGAAGTAAAACGGCTCTACGCATAAAATCTGGGTAAATAGTTATTTCTTTTTCAGCTTCTATGAATTTAAAAACATCATCTGAACGACCTTCTATCCTTTTGATGACTGTTGATTTAGAACCACAAGTGCAGGGTTTGCCTTCGTGAATAATATCATTTAATTCATATCTGATGACTGGTTGCGAACTGCGCATGTAATCCGTAATAATAGGATGGAATCTGGAGTGACTTTCGTCCAAATACTTCTTTTCTATTTTGATTAAATCTTCATTGAAATGCATATTCCCTTTTGCGCAAGTATAAGCCAAAAAGCCCTCCGTGCATTGATAGATTTGGTCAATACGTTGCTTGAATATTTTTTCAAAATACACTTTCTGATCCGTTTCTAGAACTTCTGCTACGGAGATTATTTTTTTGAAAACGGGTTGCTTGGCTGTCCTTTCATATTGTTTCGCAATCTCAAATAGTACTGAAGGTTGGGCAACCAGAATATCTGCTTCTAGTCGGTCTAGTTGGCTAAATTGGGCGCTTACCCCAAGCTTAGTATCAAAGAAATGGAAGGCAATGAATTTTGATTTTACAGACTCGTATAGATTGTTATTGGCTCGTAAAAAAAAGGCCACTTTGCGTTTTTTGAAAGAAAAGCCAATGACTCGGTCAAGTATGGCTGCAACCCAGATTTCTTTTTCTCTTTTACTGGTTAGGAAAATTCCTTTGTTGCCACTAGTGCCTGATGAAAGCCCAACACTAATATTGCCGATCATTGGAGAAAAATCTCTCGTTTTTTCACTTTTAATGGCGACGGACAAAGCCTCTCCTTTTTTTATATTGACGGTATTGATAGTGTCAAAATTGGCCATGAATTTGGCCTTGTTCATGATAGGAAAAATTTCTCCTTCGCCCAATACCTTAGAATAGAAAACAGAATTAGTTAAATTCTTTTTCCATCGATTTATTCTACTATTTGGCACCTGGTTGGAGCTGAATTTTCTAGAATACCGTAGCATCAAAAAATGATATAATATCTTTAATTTAGACGGTTTCACTTTGGTTGTTTTTGATGAACTCCTTATAGGTTTGTTCACAATGGCATGGAATAATAGCAACTGCAGGATTGGCCTTATGGAATTGATTGATTCGTTGAAGACTATCTTTGTAGTTGGTCCAAGAATCAAAAAAAAGTTTTACAATGGGACTTGGAAGTCTTAGTTCCGTATAGTTTTCTTTTAGCCAAGCAGCATCAGCAATTAGGAATATCTTTTGCTTTTCGGTTTTTATCAATGCCCCAATTTGACCTTTGGCATGACCTTCTAATTGGCAAAGTAGAATAGAGCCGTCTTCAAATAAATCTAGTACCTTTCCAAGGTGAACATCCTGAAAAGGACTATCCGATATTTGAAAGGTCTGAAGACGGCTAGAAAAATCCTCAGGAAGTAGACTAGGAATAAAAGCTCTTCGTACCGCAGCGATTCCTTTGCGATGGCGTACATCGGCCCAAGCAGATTGAGAACAAAATATCTTAGCATTTGGAAAATCCTTCAACCCACCGATATGATCTGCATGAAAGTGAGAAAGAATGATGTATTTGATGGATTCTGGTTGAATCCCCTTTTTGTGTAAGATAGCCACCACTTCTTCTTCCTCTTGAATAAAAACTTTGGTGGCCTTCGCATAAATATTAAATGGAAATTTTTTGGTGTATTCATGGAAACGCCGAGTATAACCTGTATCAAAAAGAACATGCCCATGAGTAGGATGCTCAATATGCGCAAAGGTCGCAAAGAACTTTATCGTTTCATTAGCCGTCCCTTTTTGTGCATGGTTCTGTTGAGCAGTACAATGACCAGCGGCTCCTAAGTAAAATTTTACGCTAGTCATGCTGTTTGTTTTTGTACCAATTCGCAAATTCTTCGATGGCCTCTTCAGTTGTCTGAATAGGGTTGTACCCCAATTTAGTTTTAGCTTTAGTTATGTCAAAAGTAAAAGACTTGGCTAGGATTCCTACCGCATACTTTGTTAAAACTGGCTCTTTTTTTAGCTTAAAAAAACGCGCTTTCCATTCCATGAAACTGGCGACCATCAGGAGCTTTTTGTACGACATTGTTTTGCTAACAGGTGGTAGTTCAATTAAATCTAGAACTTTGTTAATAGAATTCCATAAGTTCACTGGTTCTCCATTAGAAATATTAAAATCTTCATTTCCAGTATCAGCAGGAGCAATTGAGGCAAGCCTAACGGCTTGCACCATATTGGAAACTGGCGTCATGTCTACGATGTTTTGACCATTTCCCATTATCATCAATTTCTTTTCTTTATGCGAACGAATAAGCCTTGGCATAATGACGGTATCTCCACGACCAATCAAAGCTCTTGGTCTTAGAATCATAAAATTAAGTCCAGAATTTCTTAATTGTTTTTCAGCTCTAGATTTGGTTATTGCATAGTGATTGACCATTACAGGTGGAGGTACTTTCTCTTCTGTGATATTGATGTTGTCTTTAAAATCAAAATAAATACTAGGAGAGGAGATGTAAACAAATCTGCTTACCTTATTTTTAATACTAGCTGCGATAAGATTCTTTTGAGTGACGCAATTGGCTTGATAAAAAGCTTCTTTACTTCCCCAAGGAGCGGACAGGCTAGCACAATTAATGACAACATCGATTGGAGATGTAAAAAGCGATTGAACAAACTCTTTGTTTCCTAAATCCCCTAAAAGATAAGTTACTTTTGGATTTTGGACTTGACTGCTAGATAATTTGCGTCCACTAGCTATGATGGTAGAGAAATCCTCGCGCTCTGCAAAGTCTTCTAGAATCCTTCCACCCAAAAAACCAGTTGCTCCTGTTATCAATACCTTCATCACTTCAATTAAGCTAGATTAAACTACATTTCTAGGGTAAAGATACAGTAAACTCAAATGACGAACGCCTGACTTTTATAAAAGTCAGGCGTTCGTCAACTAAATATTTTTTAAAAAGCTGATAATCAGCTAGATAAGTCGGTATTTGTGCTAATCCGCTAGAGGAATTCATTCAATTTCTCCTTAGGAAGGTCTTACTTTAGTAACTGCCGAGCAATCACCAATTTTTGAATCTCCGTAGTTCCTTCTCCAATCGTACAAAGCTTAGAATCGCGATAGAATTTTTCAGCAGGGTAGTCCTTGATATAACCATAACCACCAAATATCTGAACCGCATCCGTAGACACTTCAACAGAAACTTCGGAAGCGTACATCTTAGCCATAGCGGCTTCTTTGATTAATTTTTTGCCATTATCTTTTAAGTCAGCAGCATGTCGAATTAATAATTCTGAAGCTTCAATCTTCGTCGCCATGTCCGCTAATTTAAAGCTGATTGCCTGGAAGCTAGAAATTGGTTTCCCAAATTGTTCCCGCTCTTTACTATAAGCCAAAGCCGCATTAAAAGCACCATGCGCAATACCTAAAGATAAAGCCGCAATCGAAATCCGACCACCATCTAATATTTTCAATGCTTGCACAAATCCATCTCCTTCTTCTCCAAGCATTTGGCTCTTATGAACCCGACAATTATCAAAAATAACTTCCGCCGTTTCAGAAGCCCGCATTCCTAATTTATTCTCTTTTTTTCCAGCCGAAAATCCTGGCATACCTCGTTCAACAATAAATGCAGTCATTCCGTGACTATCCAACAAATCACCTGTACGAGTCATGACCACCATGACATTTCCAGACTTTCCATGCGTGATGAAGTTTTTAGAACCATTAATGATATAATGATCACCATCTTTTTTGGCTACACATTGCATCCGACCAGCATCACTACCCGTATTGGGTTCCGTCAATCCCCAAGCGCCAATCCATTCGCCACTAGCCAATTTTGGGAGATACTTTTTCTTTTGATCCTCATCTCCAAAAGTCAAAATATGATTAGTACAAAGCGAATTATGTGCGGCTATAGATAGACCGATTGAACCACATACTTTTGAGATTTCGTCGATGATGGTTACATATTCTTGATAGCCCAATCCAGTGCCACCGTATTCTTCTGGAACCAGAACGCCCATGAAGCCTAATTCACCCAATTGGCGGAAGAGATCAACTGGAAAAAATTGAGATTCATCCCATTCCATAAAGTGCGGCCGTATATGCTTTTCAGCAAAATCTTTAGCACTTTGTCTTATCATATCCATTTGGTCACTCATGTCTTGTTTTTTTATGGTAAATAGTCTGGTCAGGGAGCACAAAGTTGCAAATTTTATGTGCGAGAACCTAACAAAACGCAAACAAATTAGTTCTTAAACTACGAATGGGCATATACATCCACATACCTTTTTGCAAACAGGCTTGCCACTACTGCAATTTTCACTTTTCTACTGCTACCAAGTACCAGGAAGAGCTAGTTGAGTCGATTGTAAAGGAGTTGAATCTACAGCAGGATTATCTTCCGAATAAAAAGATTGAAACCATTTATTTTGGGGGTGGTACGCCTTCTATCCTTTCGGAAAAATATTTGAATCGAATCATGGAGCGGATTCACCAATTATTTGAGGTAGCGGCTGATGCAGAAATAACCATTGAGGCCAATCCAGATGACATTACTAAAGAGAAATTGCTTGCGCTAAAAAGCATGGGCATCAATCGTTTTAGCTTAGGGGTGCAGTCTTTCCATGCAAAGGATTTGGCTTTGATGAATCGGGCACATAGCCCTGAAGAAGCAAAAAAAGCGTTGAACCTTATCTTTGAAGAGGGCTTTAAGGAGGTGAATTTAGATTTGATTTATGGCATGCCTACCGCTTCAAATGACGATTGGATGGCGAATATGGAACTGGCTTTTAGTTTTCCCATCAATCACTTATCCGCCTATGCTTTGACAGTAGAGCCCAAAACGGCTTTAGCACATTTTATCCGCAAGGGGAAGTATCCGCCAGTAGAGGATCAGGTGGCGACCGAACAATACAACTTATTGATGGATTTTGCGAAAGCTAAAGGCTGGGTCCATTATGAAATTTCTAATTTTGCCCTTGCGGGAAAAGAAGCCCGACATAATACCGCTTATTGGCAGGGCAAATCCTACCTTGGTTTGGGTCCTTCCGCTCATTCTTTTAATGGGCATTCGAGGCAATGGAATGTCGCAAATAATCAGACTTATATGCGGGTAATTGCGACAGGAGACCTTCCTGCAGAAATGGAAGAATTGGATATTCCAACTCGCTATAATGAGTATGTGATGACTGGAATGCGCACTATTTGGGGCTGTTCTATAGATAAGGTGAAAGCGTTTGGAGCCAGTTACGCGCAATTTTTCCGAAAGGAAATCCAATCGAGTATCGACCAAGGGATTGTGCTAGAGCGTAATGGTACTTATACGCTTACGCAAAAAGGGATGCACTATGCCGATAGGGTAGCATCAGATCTGATGAAAGTTTGAATCAGAATATTCGGGCCAATCCAATTCTAATTATTTTCCAAACCCCAAAAAGCTATTCTTATTTAGATTTAATCTAAATTATGAAATTTGTCGGCATTAATCATTTCAACAAATTAACTTTGCACTTCATATTTCAAATTATAGTAGGAACGATTCTACTATTAAAACAAAAAAAATTGCAAATGAAAAATTTATTGACACTGCTAGTAATGGTTTTATTCGCTGCATTCACACTTTCTAGTTGTGGAGGAGATGACAGTTCTGCTAAGACAACTGCTAGTACAACGACGACCCCAAAGCACGAAGAAAAGGCTGCTGACCCAGCTCCAGAGACCCAAGCTTCAGGAGATGCTGGCCAAGCAGTGTATGACAAAGCTTGTCACGTATGCCATAAGGCAGGTGTTGCAGGTGCTGCTGCTACAGAAGGTGATACTTTTGACAAGAAGCGTTGGGAGACGATGTCTGCTAAAGGTTTAGCTACTTTGAAGAAGAATGCGATTGCTGGTTTTACTGGTGATTTTGGTGCAATGCCAGCGAAAGGTACTTGTATGGATTGTACTGATGACCAAATTGAAGCAGCTATCAAGTTCATGTTTAATAAAGTCGGTGTTGCTGTAAAGTAATTCCTTTTAATGTAAGCTTGAGCTTAAAAGCGATCTCGTTCTACGAGGTCGCTTTTTTTTTGACAGACTCTGCTGTTCATTTCCAGATCGCGAAGCTTGGAGCCAGTAGCCGAAGGCTAACTAGCGTAAAGATTGGTGACCAAGAGAAAACCAAGTGGCATTCTTAGCTTCTGGATAAGTTAATGGCTCACCAATCCCTACGGGCTTAGCGATCCACTGCTTACGTTATTTATGGCTTAGGTTCATTTCCAGATCGCTAAGCTTGGAGCCAGATAGCCGAAGATAGACAAGCGTAAAGATTGGTGAGCTAAAACCAAGAGAAAACGAAGTGGTATTCTTAGCTTCTGGATAAGTTAATGGCTCACCAATCCCTACGGGCTTAGCGATCCGCTGCTTACGTTATTTATGGCTTAGGTTCATTTCCAGATCGCTAAGCTTGGAGCCAGATAGCCGAAGATAGACTAGCGTAAAGATTGGTGAACTAAAACCAAGAGAAAACCAAGTGGCATTCTTAGCTTCTGGATAAGTTAATGGCTCACCAATCCCTATGGGCTTAGCGATCCGCTGCTTACATTATCTATTTTGATGTTTCTCGTCACCTATTGCTCAGATATTCCCACATTGTTTTTAAAGAACCATTCCTCTTGATTATTTTTGCATCTTCATAGGAGGTATTCTCCAGTTAAACAAAAAAAATTGCAAAATGAAAAATTTATTAACACTATTGGTATTGGTTTTGGCCACTGCATTCACACTTTCTAGCTTTGACAGTGCTGTTGAAACGACAACACCGAAGCACGAAGTAAAGCCTTTGGGCGATGACAAAGGAAAAGCAGTATATGACAAAGCTTGTCACGTATGCCACAAGACAGGAATTGCCGGTGCTGCGGCAACAGAAGGAGATAGTTTCGACAAGAAGCGTTGGGAGACAATGGCTAAAAAGGGATTAGCGACTTTAAAGAAGCATGCGATTGATGGATTTACAGGAGATTTTGGTGCAATGCCAGCGAAAGGTACTTGTGGGGATTGTTCTGATGGTGATATTGAAGCAGCTATCAAATACATGTTCAAGAAAGTAGGAGTTACGGTAAAGTAATTCCTTAAACGAAGTAAAAAAAAGCGATCTCGTTCTACGAGGTCGCTTTTTTTGTGCCAGCCCACCAAAGCCCTGAAGGCGACATCTAATATCCCATTAAAGCCCTGAAAGGGTGACATCTAATATCCCATTGCAAAGCGATGGGAGGTTGTGGGAGGTTGCAAAGCGGTGGGAGATAGGAAAGAGTAGAAGAAAGAAAAAAGAGGCCATCTCTTTCAAGACAGCCTCTTTAATATCATAAATAGATTTTGGTATTATTTACCACCATCTAGTTCATCTTGCCATTTTTTCAGCTTCTTCCATTCTCCTTTTGCCGCAAGGTCCGCTTGAGCAGGCCAAGTAGTAGGGTCATGCATCTTAAATCTAGAACCAGCATTGGTTAAGACTTCTTTGATATAAGAAGACCTAGTATCTGCTAATTGGCGGAAAGTATAGATGCCAGCAGTATTCAATATCTCATTGATTTTCTTACCGATACCTTCAACTTTAGTTAAGTCATCACGCTTGCTTGTAGCTGTAGACTCGTATGTACCCATTTTGCTTTCTGTGTATACAGGTCTCGCGACTTCAACAGTCTTTTCTATTTCAAACTCAACTTCACGTTCAATGATAGTTTCGTTAATAATAGGAATGGCTCTTTCTGTAACACGTTCCACCTCAAATTCAACTTCCTTTTCGATGATAGTCTCTTTGATAATAGGTACAACCTTTTCGATGATGCTTTCCACTTCAATTTCAACTTCTCTTTCGATGGTTACTTCATTGATGATTGGCTTAGCCTTCTCGATGATTCTTTCCACTTCAAATTCAACTTCTCTTTCGATGATAGTCTCTTTGATGATTGGTACAGCTCTTTCGATGATTTTTTCTACTTCGAATTCAACCTTTTGCTCGACAACTTTCTCGATAATAATTGCTTTCTCGATAACCTTGTCAATCTTGAATTCTTTCTCAACGACCTTATCTGTATAAATTGCCTTAGGCTTCTCTACGATACGTTCCACATCAAAAGCAACTTCTTTCTCGATAACCGTTTCATTGATAACAGGAACGGCTCTCTCTGTAACCTTCTGTACCTCGAATTCAACTTTATGCTCTGTAACGGTCTCGTTATAAACTGGGACTGCTTTTTCGATAATCTTCTCGACATCAAAGGTTACTTTCTTCTCGACTACTGTTTCGTTGTATACAGGAACAGCCTTCTCGATGATACGCTCTACGTCAAATTTAACTTCTTTTTCAATGACCGTCTCGTTGATAACAGGAACCGCTTTCTCGATAACTTTTTCAACATCGAATTCTACTTTGTGCTCTGTAACCGTTTCGTTATAAACAGGAACCGCTTTTTCGATGATTTTCTCGACATCAAACTTCACTTTGTGTTCTGTTACAATTTCATTATAAACAGGAACTGCTTTTTCGATAATCTTCTCGACATCAAAAGTCACTTCTTTCTCGATAATAGTTTCATTAATAACAGGAACAGCCTTTTCGATAATCTTTTCAACCTCGAATTCTACTTTGTGCTCTGTAACCGTCTCGTTGTAAACGGCAACCGCTTTTTCGATGACCTTCTCGACCTCGAATTCAACTTTATGTTCAGTAACTACTTCATTATAAACAGGAACTGCTTTTTCGATAATCTTCTCGACATCAAAAGTCACTTCTTTCTCGATAACTGTTTCATTGATAACAGGAACCGCTTTTTCGATAATCTTTTCAACCTCGAATTCAACTTTGTGCTCTGTAACCGTCTCGTTGATAACTGGAACGGCCTTTTCGATAACTTTTTCTACGGCGAATTCAACTTCAGTAACAACTTCAGTATAAACAGGAACTGCTTTTTCGATAATCTTCTCCACATTAAATTCAACATCTTTCTCAACTACAGTTTCATTAACCACAGCTCTTTCGATGATTTTTTCAACATTGAATTCGACGTCTTTTTCGACTACAGTTTCATTGATGACAGCTCTTTCGATGACTTTTTCCACATCGTATTGAACTTCTTTCTCAACGACAACTTCGTTTACGACTGCTTTTTCTACAATCTTCTCTACCTCAAACTCCACTTCACGCTCGGTGATAGTTTCTGTATAAACAGGTAAAGCTCTTTCGATAGTTCTTTCAACAGTGAATTCCACTTCTTTTTCGATAACCACTTCATTGTAAACAGGCTTAGCCTTTTCTACAATCTTATCAACGTTAAATTCAACAACTTTTTCAACCACATTAATAACAGGCTTCGCCACTTGGATGATGTGTTCAACAGGAACTTCGATTTCAACGATTTTCTCGATGATTCTTTCGATTGGAACAATCTTATGGACGATTTTTTCCACAGGAACTTCAATCTCAACGATTTTTTCGATAACCTTCTCCACAGGCTTATGAATAACTCTTTCCACTTCCACTTCTACTTCAACGATTCTTTCAATTGGCTTGTACACAATTTGCTCAACCAATACCTCTACTTCAACGATTTTTTCAACAATCTTCTCGATTGGGACAATTCGTTCAACGATAGTTTCGACAGCAACAGCTTTATTGACAATAGAGTGAATAGCTTCTATGTGACCCAGTTGAGTGGTATACATTGCATTCGTGTGTGCATGTACATAGGTTTTTTCTTCAACGATTTTGGAACCTTTCCATACTCTGCGTACGACTTCATCCCAAATTTTGTCAGAACCATCCTTCATCTTTAGATTGAAAGAAAATTCAGAAAAACTCACATCATCTATTTGATATGCATGGTTCAATTTGATGTAATTAATTGCTTTTACATTCTTTAAAAAAGCTTTGGTATTAGATATTTTTCTCTTCTTATCTAATGTTCCATCTATCAAATTAGAATGGGATTTCGCCTTGTCAGCGAAAAATTCAGTGGTGGCCTTGACTAATTCTCCCTTCTTGATGAGGGCGTCAACTTGCTTAAGCGCCTTTTTTAGTGTCATGTGAGATTTATATTTAAATATGAAAATAGAAAGCACAAATCTAAAAAAAAATATGGAATCGTCGCAATCAATCCACTAAAAAAAAGAGTGACCTAAAGCATATTTTTTAAATTTCTACATAAGTCACTTATAATCAATACCTTTTGTATTGAGACAAATAGTATTATTCTTTTTCCTTTTGCGAAAGCAGAAAAAAAATAACTCATACCACGTCACAAAATGAAGTAATTGAAGATCCAAAAGAAGTGACCCCAAAATAATCCTTATCTTTGTGCAAACACACTGGTAATGTCCATTTCGAAAAAAAGCATACAAGAAGTATTAGAAACAGCTCAGATTGAGGATGTCGTAGGGGAGTTTGTGAACCTGAAGAAATCTGGTCCTAGGCTCAAAGGTCTATGTCCTTTTCATAATGAAAAGACACCTTCCTTTACAGTCACCCCTTCTTTGAATATGTTCAAATGTTTTGGATGTGGCAAAGGTGGCGATTCCGTCTCCTTCTTAAAAGAGCATGAAAAGTTTACATTTATAGAGTCTGTGGAATGGATCGCAGGGAAGTATGGTATCACCCTTGAGAAAGTTGTTTACTCAGATGAACAGCAACAAAAATACAAAGAGGAAGAAAGCCTTTACATTGTCAATGATTTTGCGCAAGCGTACTTTGTCAAACAATTAAATGACACCGATGAAGGTCGGAATATCGCATT
>JAUTBZ010121112.1:0-16134 GCA_032361785.1 Lepetodrilus galriftensis
AAAATGCATGGACAATACCATATTTTACGTGCATGCACGTGTCTTATTGGGTTGTTTAACGGTGGCACTTTGAATTTTCCTATACTAAAAGTGTTACCATTATGCGTTCCCTTATTTTCTGTCGGTAGTATATATAATAAAAGGTTTGATATCTGAATGTAGGTACTGATAATACCAATAGCTTGGGAAATTGGATATTCTAGGACACTGTATGAAATAATACTAAGGTAACAGTAACTTCAACCTTAGCGATAGACAACACCATTGCTAAGGCCAGACTTCCAATTACCGTAGGGTTACAGGAGTACCATGTAAGTTAATCATCTGTGCATCTTACCTTTGAGTTGTGAGCCGATGGACTTGGAATCTTCCATCCAGTGCTGAGGACGACAATAGAAAACATGAAAAACACATCAGAGTGAGGCTACGACAATAGAAAACATGAAAAACACATGATCGCAGGCCGGGTGGCATCCCCACTTCGGAGTCAAAGACTCGGTCGGATTTCTAACAGTTGCTATGATTAACTGAGGGCTCAGCATGCCACCCTGTCTTAACATGTGTTATTATGGAGGTGGAACATTCTCTGTACATTTGAGGTGAAATCCGGCAATAGGAACCAGTGGGGAATTAGTGGCTCTAAAGAAATATGACAAGAATAAGCTTTCAACATCAGATAAAATTGAAGACAGAATCATTTCTACTACTTTTATATCGAAGATCTATTTAAAATATGATTTCCTCGACTTTGTGCCATTTTGGTTGAATGTGTTAATAGATCATTAGATGTGTAGATCTATCAATGTACCAGGAAAAGCAATAACAGTTTTCTATTTATACATCTGAGGGAATTCGCTAGCAAAGCAAGGTATCAGGCGTAATGATCATGACCAAGCCAGGTTAGCAAGCAATTGGTTATGCAGATTGACATTGTTATTTGGAATGTTAATTCCCACCCACCACGAAAATCAGGAATTACTCAAAAAGTATTATTAACTTCACATTTAGTGCAACTGTACTCAAACCAATTCATTAAGTATTCTATTCATATTTGAATATTCATTCGAAATCTTTGTGTAAAATAATGTGCTACAAAGTGACATTTCCACTCACCCTATCGATAAAAAATAATCACCTCACACATCTCAAATGTATGGTCAGTAAATTTCCATTGTTTTCTGAATAGATAGTGAGCAGTAACATTGAAATAAGGTCTCAAAGGTATTCCGGAAAAACGTGCTAATGTGTTTGAATATTCAAATGCTGTTTTACTATTCAAATATTTGTATTTGTAAATTCATATTCACTTACGAATATCCACGTCAGCTCTAAATTCATATTGATTATTAAATGCTTAAGGGAAAATATTGTCATTTCTGACTGTTATGATATTATGATTTCTGTACTCACTGTCTGTCCACGGTGGTCGACATATCTGAGGCCAAAGTAATCCTTCTCGTACAGATTGAGATGGTCAAACACTTTGTCCAGTAACTGAACTCCCTTTGTACTACTCTGAAAAATATGAAAGGAAAAAAGGTTATTTTAATACCAAATCCAACAGTTGAAGAAATTTACATACCCGGGTACTCAAACAAAATTAATAAACAGGAGACATTTTGTGTGGAAGCTAAATCGAAAGAGACATTTTGTGTGGAAGCTAAATCGAAAGAGACATTTTGTGTGGAAGCTAAATCAACAAAATGTTCGTGTTCTGTTTGAGGAATCTGGTGCCATTCTTCCTCCAATGCATCAACAAGTTCTTGAAGAGAGCCTAGTAGGTATTTATAAATTTTCCATTCTTAAAATAGTTATAAGGCTAAATTCATATGGCAAAATAATAGCTACTGCGCCTTATTTAATTTTGAGTATATATAATGTTTTCAATTTTAAATAGTTGTCTCATGTTTATCAGTTTTGTTCAAACTGTGTTCAGAAATACAGGCAACATCAAGAACTCAAATTAGTCATTAAGGTAAGTGATGTATCAAAGAATTAACACTACATTCCAGGATCCAAACTGCTATCCTGCCAACATGATCACAGAATTGAATGCCAGATAGTCAGTTATTATTAATCAGATTGATATCATATAACTTTCCAGTTCACAAGTAGCATGAGGCGACGTGAAGAACAAAACAATAAAGTACTTAGTAGATAATTTCTTCATTGGTTGGTATGTACTACCTACTACATATACCTCGAGTATCATAGACATGGGAAATATTCCAATACTGATAGCAGATCATGATTGTGAAATCTAGCAATACAAGTTACAAGATATACAACATTTAATAAGTTTATTGGCAAGTAGTCTTTCAATCAATACCTAGTATTTACATATCTCATAGCTATGTCGCCATGTCCCTACAGTTTTACTCCTAAGTAGCTACTGATAGGGCACTTATATTGAGGAGACGTTGTTATCGAGAGTTCCTCTTTGTATGCGTGGAGGTAAAAACGCACTAGAATGTGTTACATTGTCAAATGTGATTCCTTGATGTGTGATTGACACCTGGTTCAAAGTAATTGCCATGTTACAAATACAATCTAATCCCAGAAGAAAAAACGTTCTGATGTTTGTTCAATTAAAAATATATCATACAAACAAACTTCATACTTATTTTTTTAATCCAATAAATTATTCATGAGAAACACACATGTAAAATGTGACATAATAAATTGAATTTGTTTATTATTCATTTCAATCCAGTCTATTGAAAACTATGAATTCAAACTGTTCACACGTATCTGAAAAACCACCTTATACATTCATCAAACTATTGATCTATGACGTTAATAGACATGTGACTGAGCTGAACTAATATATGCATTACCGATGCAGTGATGTGTAATGGTATACAAATCCATTGTGACTAGCAACATACACTCAGCGATATAGCAGTAAATATCATAGAGCTAAAATCCTGATTGAAGTCAAGAGTCCCACGATCCTAGTCCAATATACAACTTGGCGAGTGTTTCACGAAACTGTCGTACCGTAGTCTGGGCGTAAACCGAGGCTTACGTCACCTCACAGACCAATAAGCATGTCGTTCACCCAGATTTACGTCCCGACTACAATACGACCTTTTCGCGTCTCGCAAACCAGATCGCTACACGAGACTATCGTGACTGACAAATGTACGCCACGATATATTTCTGTGGTCCAAGACGGTGCAGTGATACGTCGGTGATCTGTCGGCGTAGTGATCTGTTTGCTCACACTGAGTGGGGACCTGACTGCAGATTACGAGCCTTGTTACACCGTTGTGTAAGCTGTGCACGTCTTCCGAGTGTTTGCCCAGCGAAGGAACAATTAACCCAGCCAACACGAGGCTATAAGAGATCCGCTTCCCTCGTAATGTGAGGTTTGCAGGCAGGTACTCATCTCATCAGGAGGCTGTCGGTGTTAGCATTAGCTGTCGGAGGTCGGATGCATATATGACACCGGGGATAGAAGACGCTTACTGTTGATCTTCTCACTGTGCTTTGATAACTATTTCAACTACGGTACATGTACGTCTATAGATGAGTCCAAACAGGGGGGCGTGATCCTACATTTTCTTTTTTAAGAGATTTAAAAAAAGCACAATTAATAAATTTTAACGACATATCCCATATTCTATTAACCCTCTTCCTTCTGGATTAGGTATAATCACTGCTCTTTAGGGCATCTCAGGTTGGCTAAATAAACAGACTTTATTTTTGGTCAAAATCATAAAAAAATCCTAAATTTTTAAAAACAATTATTTGATATTGAAAATTATTATTAATAGGAACGAATTGTTTAAAATGTAATTATTATAATTTCCCAGGATGTTTCATTGACATTTGAGACAGCAAATTTCCAACTTTTATTTCAAAATACTACATTCACATATTTTTTTTCCAATCAGTTGAAATACTACCCCTAATCATGAGACATCAGAGCCCTGGGCACCACCTCAGTACTTTATCTCACACTCTAATCCTTGCATGGGGTCAGTAGATCAGTTTACCTGGCTATAATTGAGCTGTTAATCTGTGCAGCGACCCGTGGAGCCCCTCCACCCCCACCCACGGGGAAATAATCCACAGCTAGGACCGAATTTCACAAGATAGGACAGTGTTTCACAGACTAATCTCTGTTAACCCTCTGTCTGGCGGAAGGAATGGGAGTGGGAGTTGGAGGTTGAGTGTAGAACAGATAGGGTTAAGGTGATAGTGGCGAGATCTGAAGGATCACTTTCCCTTTCAAGGATTAGTCTGACTGTGTCTGTCGTGGGTCCTACTTAGTCTGATAGTGCCTGTTGTGGGTCTAACTGTTCTAGTGCCTCTTGTAGTTCATATTAGTCTGATTGTGCCTGTTGTGGGTCCTACTTAGTCTGATAGTGCCTGTTGTGGGTCTAACTGTTCTAGCGCCTCTTGTTTGTTAGTCCTATTTTGTTTGATAGTGCCTGCTGAGATGCATATGATGTGCTACTCTGTGCGGGATATATAGATCTTACAACATTTATATCATTATCTGTCCTAGACGTAAAAAAAATGCTAATAATAATTCAAGAATTAAGGCGAGAACACTAAATTAGCCATCAAGCCAACACACAGGCAGCTCATTCAGTACAAACTGCAGGTGATAATTACCATTGGGCCCAGACCGCATGTATTCAGACAATAACTCCGAGCTACTACTCTGTGCATGAATAACCACATGAACAAGCACGTGAATAACTACATAAATAACCTAATAAATATATGGTGGAGGTCAATTGACTGAATTCCCAGGTAATTATGTCTGGGTAGCGTCACTGTCGACTACCTGCATACTGAACTGTGTTATATTAGCAAAGCAAAACTCCCTGAACTTGTACAAGTTAGGAACAGTATGAATGACCATCTTAAGCTATTGGTCCTCATTAGGGTTAAACATCAATGGATTGGAATCGAATTGTGGACGAGCTGATCCGAGTTAACCTCATCAATGTTGAAGGAAATCCAGGCTGCCATACATTTCCGTGCATATGCTTAATCCAGCAGGAAAGGGGTTAATATTGAAATGATGGATGACGCCAGTGACAACGTTTAATTGCACAAACATGACAAAGTGATAATTTGATTGTCAATCTTAAGGAATGCATCATGACATGTATGCTGTGATACAGTACACAGTATTGAATTATCCTCAGGGGAAAAATAATAAAATTCAATATTTTGAAGGATAATAAAGGAACGTTGTCATGAACATGAGCATAAAGCTGCTTTACTGTCAGACTGAGCCACATCTATAGAAACACAGCCGTAGGTTTACGAGGTAAATGTTAGGCAAGGATCTGTGAGACAAGAATGTTAATGGAAGTCAATGACCTAGAGACGGATCACGACATTTGTTACATGTTTCTGGTGTGGTCTTAAAGCATGTTAACTGCACCAGCCCAGACACTGAGGGTTTATGACGCAAGGAATAGTGGTTTTATTGTAGAGACAGTGAGCTCTTGAAACAGATCTAGTGGTCTGGATGACAATAACATGAAAAATGACCCAAGAAAAAAAAGGAACGGATTATTACGTAAAATATTTACAATTTTAACCCTCTCCATGCTGGAGGCAACCAGAGATGCCATAAATGGCTTTACCTGTGCCTAATCTAGCAGGGAAAGGGTATACGAGACATTATTGAAAACTTCACATTTTGTTCTTAAAGTGGATGCATTTGATTACGTTATCTTTGAGCATCTAGCATTTTGGAATTGGGGTTTTTAGTCGCTTTCTAGATTCTTTCACTAGTGTATAATAAATGCATACATTGATTGAATGACTGATTGATGATAATAATACACAATGTGACAATACATTGTAATTTTGAAGAATATTCCAAACCACTTAAAATTGTTTTTAATTTGTGAAGACATATTGATTTTGTTTTCTTTTTCTTTCTTAAAAAAAACAAACAAACAGAAAATTTATTTCCAAAGAAACAGAATAATAAAAAAATGCTGCCATTTTCTCAAGCCACGGATCCGATGTTCCCAATTTACACTGACAAAAGCAATCAAACTGTTTTTGTCCGGAAAGTTCACATCTGAGACCCTGGCCTCACAAGTGACGGTCCCCCTTCCCCTACCACCAAATCAGTGACAATCATTTGACAGATTACCTCATCGCAACTTCAAAGTTAATACTTAATTCCCTCGAAAAAAACAACATCGATCTCCTTTTGAGGTCTGGGGATCCTTCCGTCCCCAGGGGTGTTCTAGAAACGAGGCCTGAAAGTACTGGTATTTGCTTTTATTACCCCCTACCCTATTGCATAGAGCCCGAGCTACAGCACAACTTCATCAAACTTAATGTAGCATTTAATCACATTCCCTCCCGTCTTTCCTGCAGATTCCCCGAGCTCGGCAGACTTAAACTGTGGACTCGGGGATCCCCTCACTGGACGTAGCCTCCTGGTGGTTCAGGCGCTGTCTGGCTCATCACGACACTATAAATACCACCGGCCGTTCAAAGCCGCAGGAATATCCGAGCCCATAGATTTCGTCTTTATCTCCAATTTCGAATAGTTACACCCCAGTCACTCAAAGCAGCCAGGATGGATTCTTCAAAGACCACCCCAGACACAAATTTGGGTTTTATTCTGGGCATTGCGCATGCTGGGTAATATGTATCGCCCTGTAATTTGATTGGCACGGAGCGCATCCTTTCAAATCAGCGTAAATAAAGCCAGTGTTCCTTCGTAATGTATTTACAGCGCACAGTTGTTCTATAAAATCTTCGTATGTAAACGTTTTGCATCATTTGATATGGAGATAAATGGCGAATTGATCAGCAATGTAAAAGGTCTTCTAAAAGCATTTAACTTAATAAAATTGATTGGTCTACATAAATAAAAGGGATCGTCTTTTTGTGATAGATTCCGCACATAAAAACATTAATATTCTGAGGGGAAAATGCATTTTATGTAAAACAGGATCTGAGAAAGAAATATCTAATGGTGGCCATCGGGTCCAGATAGACATTATACAAGTCATTGGTTCTAAAAATCAATACCCAATAGTCTGATTGACGATATGGGTCCTAAAATGGGAATAGAACGTTACTCCAGGACATTCAAGTGTTACGAGGACGCTCCTCAACAAATACAAGTTCATTTATGCCATACTGTACTAATTACGAAGGTATGGTGCCAACAAACCGTTAATCTGTTAATGCCGGCTTTGAAAAGATGAAGTAGGACATAAAAAGCTAATTAATCCTAGGACCCATCCTAGGAAGGTTTCCACTGCGGTGTACGAACGCATTCCAGAACTGTGCCTACTGACGAGTATGAGATATCACCACGTACTTAGGAGAAAAGTAATGGCATGGAATGCTCAGAGATGAAAACATCACATCACACGCTATTGATACGATTGTGGATGAAAACATACAAAAGAAATCTATTTAAAAACAACGTCAGCATGAAGCAAGAATCCTCGAACTAGAAATTACATTGAAACATAAAACGTTGCAGAATTCGGAAAAAATACCATACTTTTTCTGTAGGAAATTGCGACTCTTGTGTTTTTCGGCAGCTGAGGCGATTGAAAGTGGCTCGCATTACGTCCAGTTCAATTAGCACTTCCCGACAAATCATTATCTCATTAGCTGAATGATTACACCATGCACTTCCACAGACTAGGACATGGACCCAATACGGGGCCTTCTTCAGACTATGATACGGCTACGAGCAGGGAACTGCTGCAGACTAGGAAATTGACACAAGCAGGGGATTTCCACATAATTGTCACATATTAGGGGATATTAGGGGATTTCCCTAGCCTGATATGGACACAAGCAGGGGATTTCCAGATGGCTACAATCAGAGGATTTCCAAATGATATGGACACCAAGCAGGGGATTTTCTGAGACTATGATATGGGTACAATAAGGGAACTAGTATAGGATATATGGACAAAAGAAGATTTCCACATACTGATATGAACATAATCATGGGATATCCATAAAGTTTTTTTATTGATTGAATTTGTGTTTTTCATTGCATCAGGAATTGAAATAGGACTCAATGACAAGATAGCCATAGAATATTGGGCATGAGCAGGATAGTTTTCAAAACTTGAAATGTACCTAATATTGGGGCATCCCCAGACTACAATATTGACATAAGCAGGGCGCTTTCCCAGACTATGCAATGGGTCCCATAACGGCTCTTCCACAGACTACATGGAGCCACTATGGGGCCATCAACAACTCAAAATGGACCTAATATTGGGGCATCCCCAGACTACACTATTGACATAAGCAGAGGCCTATGCAATGGGCCTAATAGCGGCTCCTGCACATCTCTGCTCCAGACATGGAGCCAATATGGGGCCATCCACAACTCAAAATGGACCTAATGAGGAATAGGAACAATCATGGATCCTCATAAACTATTAATTGCATTGGTCCCGGACATGGAACTTTCTGATAATAAAATGATCTTATCGAAGCCTTCTCAGTCTATGAAATGGGCCTAGTCAAAAAGCCTAGCCAAATCACTGATCATTTCCATACTAAAGAAATGGACAGAATCAGGTAAAATATACACGTAACTGTTGACTGAGATCATGAACAAGTGACCATTTCATTTCCGCAATTTTAGCCAGCATACTGTTGAGGAAAATTACAAACAAGATAATGATTTCATTTCCGCAGTTTTCGACGTGGATTGAGGAAATCAACCTTTATTTAAAATTTCATTAAATTGAATAAGCTATCTAATTACACAAGTTGGGAGATGAACCAGTCCACAGCAGATGAATGCATTCAAGGTTCTGACATCGTGCAATTGGGTCCAGTCACAGAAGGCCTACTTCAAAAGAAGCTGGAAAACAGAAGCCCACTCCCCTTTCAAACCAATGTCTACTTTATGTCCAAATAATAGATTTTCCCCAGAGTTTGGAGCCGCTCAATGACACAAGATTCTCTTTGCACGTTTCGCCTGATGAGGCAATGAACGCAGCTCTCGAGTGGATCTCACAACTTCTCATTGTGGGAGAATTCAACCGGGCTCAAAACTGTCCTCTACTGGAGTTTGATGTATTCAGCGTTTTCTGTATGATTTCACACATTTCCCCCACGATGAATCGAGTTTTCCGCCAAACATGTTGAATGGAAATTTAGAGCTTTTGGGGGGACTTTGAACATCAGACACGTTCAAATAAAATTAATTTGTTTTCATTCCGGATTCCCTTTTCTTTTCAGGCGATTCAGATCAATAAACAATAATTCAGGACAAAGGAAATCGGTATCGATCAATAACCAATTTTGAAAAAATAGCAGAAAAGAATGTTGAAGTGTTGAAGTCATTGGACAAAATGCCCTACAAGCATGATAAGCAAATGGTTGCCAGATACTTTAACAATTCCAAATTGAGAACATTTAAACATTGCTCCTGCATGTCTGATGATAATACGACACCCTTTTCTATTTTCTTAACAATATTCAATACCAACTGCATAAAACTGTATCACCAGGGGATTTCATAATATAATAGGTAAATATTGATATCTGGCATAATTCCCTGTAGGAAATTGTTCCACACGAACATGAGAATACATAAATCAACTTCAAAGAATGCCCGGAATTTAAAGTGGTATTATATGCAAACCCTCAACGCTTGCAAGTATGTGTGCATTTTTTTGTAATTCAATAAACTTGGCAGCAGGCAGGGTACATTTCCTTTACAGCTTTTCTTATAACCCTACTTGGGACGTTCACGCACTTGTAAACTACACAACTGCTTCAGTGCTGTGTCTACAAGGAAGGGATAATGTAACATACGTTTTGTAAAATAAATCCTCCTCCCACACAAACATAAATAATCTCAAATTTACGTGTTACACTGTCAACACCAGAGTTAAATACCTTGGCACACGGTTACTAGATCTCTTACTGTCATACGCAGTTTATTCATTATCCAGGTGATAATTACTACATACACGTGAAAATCCTAAATCCATTTAGAGGTAACACATACTTGGGTATATTGAATAGAATACAACTTTGTATTGTCGGGCATGGTCCTATCCCACAGTGTTTGGCTGAGCGACTCCCACCAAGTTGTAAAAAGGCACTTACAGTTGTACCACTTGCATCATTTGTGCAGGTAATTTCTATTGCATTGGGCAGTTTCCCTCTTAATTAAATTCATACATGGATCAGACATCGACACCGTTTTATTTTCAACATGCTCAATGTCCCAATTCAATGAGCCTCATGACTTCAACCCTATTTATCCGATGATATCGGATTTCGCCGCTACTCTGGTTGTATGGCTATTATTCTCCTGAGCTCTGCTGACTGGTGCTGCTACCTGGTGCGTGTTCTGTGCATTCTGTACACCCTAGGACACCTCCGGCCTGCCTAATCTCATTACCCAGGAGGAAACCAGATGTAGCTCGACAGTCTGCTTCCAGCCTCGCTCACTAATCTCCAAGCTACCAGAGTACATCTCACTTGGTGTTAAACTTCTGTGTGAATTCTTACGCCTTTCTCCACAGAGCTTGAGGGATAACTTGTGGTGGTTTGCTTACATTAGGAGGATAACCTCAAATAACTAGGCTCAACAGTAAGACCCATGATCCGTACACATTCATAGACAAATTGTAATTCGATTTCAAATATTCCAGAGAATATTGTCAAAATAGAAAGTAACTTCAACTCCAACTTTAATTCTCTCCATGCTGGAGGCAACTGGAGATGCCATAAAGAGCTGTGTCTGTGTCTAATCCAGCAGGGAGAGGGTTAAACAATAGACTATACCATGGCTAGAGTTGGAAATTAACTCTCTTGCTTCTGGATTAGGGACAAGCAGTGCTCTCAGCAGCTAGCTCCAGTTTCCTCCAGCATTGATACCTTAGAGTTATGCCCCTTTGTACTGGACACAGACGCAATAACTGGAGTCTATCTGGGGAACAACAACTACCACCTTTTAACATCTTTTAGTACCACAAGGCTGGGGATCGAACCACCCAATAAATTGCACTCTAGGCCGATGGTCTAACCACTCTGCCATTGAGGTAGCTTTCTTCAATGTACATTGAGTAAGTCAACATCAAATTTCTGTGTTAAAAAAAAACACAAACAGGGATTACATTTCCAATTCAATTCTATACACTGACAAAATAACATTAATAAAAAGGAAATAATAAATCGTTAAAACGGTTAGTGATGAATACCAAATTACTACGTGATTCACTACAACATAGAGAACTGTCACATACAAGTAGTTGGGGATGGTCCTAAGAGATTAGTCCCCACTATACATACACAAACGCAGAGTGACAGTCGATTGTGCACTCAGCACGGATATAGCTGGAGTATTAAGCAGCGACGCTAGCCTGGTCATAACTATCCATGAAATGTACATAAAAGAACCAGACTTGGTGCGTACTAACCTTCCAGCACAAACTATAAAAGTCAATAAATAAGGACCACGGTTCATTCAGTAGTTTCCAAGATTTGCGATAGAAATGGGATGATTGGAAACAGTACGAGTGTAATGAAGTGATACGTGTGAAGTCGTGTGAAGTCGCGTACAGCAGGTAGTAGGTTGTAGCGGCTGCCAGACTTCAGCTGCAATGACCGAATTTGATTACAAGCTATCGATGCACTAAAATTATCTTATTGATTCGGTTGATGGACATGTCACATAACGACCAACCTAAGTCAACATGGCTGATAATACGACTCGTATATCCACATCTAACGCACAATTAGGTCTAATCCGCACAATAATGTAATCCACCAATCTGGACTCTCCTTTATGAAACAGCGTAGGTAACCGTTACTCCGACCTTAGCAATGATGTGTATAGTAGTCCATGGCTAAGGTCGACGTTGTGGGTGGTAGCGCAGTGGTAGAACATTGGACTTCGGAGCCAAAGGTTCCAGGTTCAAATCCCGCCCGGAAACCTAGCATCAATATTCGCGAAAGTTAACTTTCTGACGCGATATTGATATATGATACACTGTCTGTAGAGCGGCAATGCAGTTATCATCCTTGGTCGTGTCAGAACCAGCCGGTGTTCGCAGGTTTACTGCAACATTCAGTGCTATGGATGTTGCGGGTTTCCTCATGCAATAAACTGACAAGTGACTCTGAATCCCAATTTCAAAAATAATAAAAACGTACACCAGTATTTGCACAGGGAAACCCAGGTTATAACTTTGTGTTCTAGAATCTACTCCAGGCACTGTGACACCATGGTTAATAATTAAATTTATATTTGCTGCTCAGGGAGAAATAAATTACATATAAAATGTAATCAAAACTGTAAAACATTAGAATGAGCAAGTTTTACATCACAGTCACAGTGGGGATCCTTCACCAATACGCGACGACTCAAACATTATAAGTCCTGCACCATAATTTCAAACAGTGTTTTACGTAATATTGATTCAAAGTTTAAACAATGCACCTGAGCATTGAGGCATGTATACCTGTGCACTAACGACCGCCTCGGGAGGTCTGTGACAACAGGTAGAGGAGACACACTCATGCACCAGTCAGAAGTCACAAGGCAATACCGCCTACGTACATACGCAGTGGCCGTCCAGAGCCACCCTAGGGAGGTTAACATCGCCAACAGATCATCAGTTGTCCGACCAATAGTACAATATTTGCTGATCGTTTTCTGCCGCGGCCGACAAAAGCCAAGGTAGACAACTCTTGATCTGAACAAACAGTATGTAATTACATACCGATCATCTTTGTTTGTTATTCATTTCTGAAAGAAGCACACGGGAAGTATCCTACCCAGTGAACATCACAGCCGAGGGGATTATATTCAGAACCCCATGTTCTCATGCGCATAGAATATATTTGAAATAAATTGAAAAAATATTATGGTATCAAAATATTTAACTTTTCTGGATTAGTAATGAAATAAAAAATGGCTTCCCTCAAGGGCATTCTTGACTTCCTAAAGCAGCGAAAAGATTAATAAAGCCAGCATAGAAATAAAGAATTAATAATCAAGTATAATCCCTGAATGTTACAATTATAATCCCTGAATGTTAATCGTAGCATGACCAATCTTAATTTATTGGCGATTAATATGATTAATACCATATACACGTAAACAGCAGACAATGCACAATGTACAATATCACTCCCACGATAAGCGAACAGTCCACAGAGTATACATGTTAGTAGAAGCCAATTTCACGAGCGAGTGGCCATCTATGAACTGGGTGGCGGAGAGGATACTGAAAGCATTGATAAGTTCTGGCTCATAACCATGCTACTCTTGAGATGTCTCGCGACACACGTTACCTGCAGCGACAATAAGACCACGGACGCTGATGCAGTCAATGAAATACGCTATGGATATTTCTGATGCACACCCCACAAAAAGCAAACCTTGTGAGACCATGGTAACCTGATTAATTAATCCTATAATCAGCAATATATCTGAAGGGAATCACAATTTTGAATATTAGTTTTAAGATCAAATCTTAATATTTAATTATTTTTTTATAATTTATTTTAAATGAAAATATTAATTTTTAGAACTGCTCTGGTTTGTGAAATTCCATTTTCAAAAGACAAATCTTCTTTGGTGGTATCTGGGTGTTGAAAACGGCATTCAATGTTATCATGGCAGTTACCTTCCCCTGGGATTCCAGGGTTAAATAATCCGGAGAGATCATTGCTATATTTCCCGATAAAAGTATCAACACTCCGGGCTTTCTCTTATCCTAACAGAAAAGCCGTCATTTCCGCCAAACCAGAAAATTATCGAAATTTAAGGTATTCAGTCCCAAGGCAGCATCAAAAGAGGTGAAAACAAACTTCACACGATTTCATGATACCATATCAACAAAAGTGACAAATAACTAGAAGATAGCCGAAGCACATTTCTTTGAATCTTTGTGAGGAGAACATACAAAGGAATTAATCATGTTATTCAACACTGTTCTTATTTAGCCTCCTTTTCTGTTTCGTCTTTGAGATTTGCGGCAGGCAGTCTAACTTGATAAAGCCAGCATTATAAGTGGTCGGGTTTGTCAAATTTCTCTTGGTCTTCAAGGGTTCTCATAATGCTGTGTCAACAATGTAATGGCCCGCTGTATTACGGAACCAGTTTAACCATACTTAACTGGGAGTAATGGTATTTTTATGCTGGAAAATGACTTGGGGAATCTTACATCTTCAAACTGGGCTCCATCTAATGAAATGTATTTAGAGCTAGGGATCATTGGTCAAATAACTGCATATATATATAATCATAAGTATGACAAAGAGACCCTCACAGTTTGTTATGTCTTAATAGGCCCTATATTAACTAGAAAATATTCAGTTTTATATGGAAACAACTGGAGACGACCTAAAAAGCAGTATACCGTAGGTGTCTAATCCAGCAGGGAGAGGGTTAAATCAAGGAGAGAGAGATGGTGGTAGTGAGTGAGTGAATATGGAGTTTTAACGTCGCTACAGGAATATCACCCATTTGCGACGACGATGGTGGTAGAGAACACGAATAAATATGTAGGACCTCAAAACACATCTTGAATCCTATTTCTAATTTATTTAATAAAATATGATTTTCTATTGTGTTATTAGTACTTTACCCAGTCTAGAAACATGATTTTAACAAAGGCCTCACATTTCCATGCAATAAATCCATATGCTTCGACTAAAACAACAATATCTGTGTAGACTTTCGTGCATACAGGCACACACATCAAAACAGTACTTTTCCACACCACATATCTTAATTGCATCAACTCTCGAAAAATCAATTTGAAACGTCACAAAATATGTTGACTATTAAATAATTCAGGAACCATTTTTATCATGTTTATGTTTATTGAAGCTGGTAATGTGGGTAATAGGACGTTGCATCTGATTAAATTAATGTACGGATGATAACAACAATTACGATTATCAAAATATCTCTTCCTTTCAAGAAGTGTTATTTGCAAAACAGCTAAATTCTGTGAAAATTGCAGTTTAGATTCTATGATTCACATCAATGACCATCAAAGGGTTAACACATCAAAGCAATTGGGTGTTGAATGTCTTCAAATTTTAACAATCCTCGGTTGCAACAGAGTAATAAAATATGAATGAAGCCTTTTCCTTGCATCAGCCCACCTCAGTACCGGATCAGCATTGTGGTCAGGGAACCACGTCTCGGTAGAACCAGAATTTAATTACTGAAAATATAACATTCCTACAACAGAAATGAATTTAGCAAAATATACTCTTTATTATTTTATCAAAATGTAAGTTTTCAATATACAAGTGCTTAAGGAGTACTTGGTCGCACTTTGGGTATAATTAGTTGATGAATAATCGTGTCATTAAAATTCATTACGGAGGGTAAAGCCGACATACGTATGATGTATTGCCCTGAAACTGTGTTCTAGGTATCCACATAAACAGGTGACAATATAGCACAGGGGGTAAACCAGTGCAGCTCTACAGTCTACATACAAAGACCGTCATCAAGTGGGTGATACAGTAAAGAGAAATGTTCCGATTCCCATACAATTAGCCATGGGGTCAGGATAAGGTTTGTCGTCCTATTATGACAGTCGTGGATCCCGACAAAAGGAATGAAAAGAAAGCATGTGCCCTTCATCCCTCAACAAGTGTCCCCTATATCCTGGAACACGTGCCCCTGCTTGTAGCTATGTGCCCTGCTTGTACTTGTATTGTAGGCTGTAGCTCAGTCACACGCGGGTTACCCTCCATCCCTCAACAAGTGTCCCCTATATCCTCGAACACGTGCCCCTGCTTGTAGCTATGTGCCCTGCTTGTACTTGTATTGTAGGCTGTAGCTCAGTCACAGGCGGGTTCCCCACCATCCCTCAAGAGTGAGTGAGAGAAAAGTGAGGGGGATAATTAATAGAGAAATGGAGTAAGAGATAGAAGAAAATGATATACATATAAATATTGGCTATAGATATAGGCGCTGCAAGTGGAGCAAATTCTATTTATAGACGCACCCAGTTTACTAATTTTGGTGATAAGTGTGTAGGTGAAATGTGCATGATTGGTGGGTTTTTTTATGTACCTTACGTTACCTCACGATTTATTACCCGTGAACCATGCTGAACAACATAATTCATCTCTGAATCAAACAGAAATTTAAGGATACAA
>JAUTBZ010121123.1:0-16130 GCA_032361785.1 Lepetodrilus galriftensis
CGGACGATTCATTATAATTCGACGGCGTCTTATTTGTGGTATATGATGGGTTGGCACCAATCTGTGATAAATTCTACACTTTATAATAATACTTATTATTCGCTTTCTGTAAGAGGCTGTTATCCACCAAATGAAGCTTATTTGTTGGATGAAAATTATAATAGCGTGCATGGGCAAACACCTATTTCTACACGAACGGAGCACTTCCTTGCGGAAAATGACTGGACCCATTTAATTATTAATAATACTTTTGGTTCAAACTATCGCTATAATAGAAATGCAGATGCGCACATTGGTATTTACTATAATGCGGACGAAGGAGATATAAGCGAGTTCGTCTATTTCCCGCCTAAAAATATTTATATCGCGAATAATGCCTTTATTGATAAAGGAGATGTGGCAAAAGTCGGTGTGATGGTTTTTGCAGATAGAGGTATTAATGATCCAGACCAAACGAATATTGCCTCCATCAATGGAATTTTTATTAAAAATAATTATGGAGATAGAAGCTTGGTCAATGCCGGAAGTGGAGGTACAGATATCGCAAATATTACGAATGTTGCTAATATAGAAAATGTGAGTGAATCAGATTTTGGCTTTGATGATGATAATAGAAATTATACACTCACTTCCGTTTCAACTTTGATTGGTAATGGAACGACTGCGCCTTTTGCGCCCAACAATGATATGGATGGAGCACTACGATCTGGTTTGCCAGATGTAGGAGCGTATGAATTTTTATCACCGCTACCAGTGAATTTTTTGGATTTTTCCGCAAGGGCAAATGGAAAAGATGTACTATTATTTTGGGTGACCGTTTCCGAAAAAAATAATCAAGGGTTTGAAGTGGAGCATTCGATAAATGGTCGAGCTTGGAAGTCATTAGGTTTTGCGAATGGCGCTGGAGATTCCAACCACTTTTTAGAATATAAATATAAACACTTGCAGGCTCCAAAAGGCGTTAATTATTATCGTTTGAAGCAATTTGATTTAGATGGTAATTATACTTACTCCTCTATTCAAGAGGTTTATATGGATGATTCTCTTGCCCCAACTATTTATCCAAGTCCAATAAAAAATAATTTTAATATCTTGAATTTTATAGGAAGGGGATATGTTTATAATTTGACTGGACAGATCGTTTTAGAATTTGTTTGTGAAGGAAAACGGAGTACGATTGAGGTGCCTTTTTTGCCGAAAGGAGCATACCATTTATTACTTGTTGCGCCCAATGGGGCACGAATTACTCAATTATTGATAAAGCAGTAATCTGAATGATTTAGGTGATTCTTTGATGAAAAAGCTGTCCTCTACAAAAAAAGAGATACTTTTTATACTGTGAAGCACCTTGTATTTACCTAAATAGTGGCATGGAATATGCCTTGTAACGGGAGTGAAAGCCTTGATTATAGCGGTATCGTGGAAGGAATCTAGCTCCTGATAGACATTTAAAGAAATTTCGGAGTTTTTTTATGATAAAACGCATAACTTTGCAGTCCTACCCCAAATATTTTAGCGGAGTTTATATGAAATCTCAGATCGATTTATGATGAAAATATTTAATGTGCGTGCAATTCTTTTTTTGGGTATCCTATTCTTTATTGGAGAGCTATTTGGACAGACTGTTCATACTTCCTATACTGGTGGGATTCAGGTCGAATTATTTCCTCAAGATAAACAAATTTGCGAAAGAGCTTGGAATGAAAATTATTCTAATGTCATCGTAAAAGGAAAAGTTCAAGCTTCTAGCAACTATGATAAAATAAGTCTTTGGGTGACTGCTGAGGATGGCGCAAGCTACGAAAAAGTTGAGGCTAGTTTGACCTATGCTGGAGGTACTGCAACCTTTGAATTACAATACCAATTACCAGCTACTTTCATAGAACATGAATTTATTTTATACGGTATAAATGGAGCTGTTGAAAGCTTAGAGTGGAAGGTGGATAAAGTGGTAGCTGGAGATATTTATTTAATTAATGGTCAATCAAATGCGCAGGCCTATCTGAGTCCAATGCCGGAAGATGTCGTTTCATATACTAGAGGATATAAAGATGGAAATTGGGGGGATTTGACGAAGTCTTTTCCAGGTCGCTGGGGCGCACACTTAGCAAAAGTGATGGCAGAACACCTTGAATACCCAGTAGGTATTTTTAATTTTGCAGATGGCGCTTTACCGATTTCATATTTTCAAAAGAACTTACAAGATTCTACCTTAGGTAACTATGGAAGAATGCTTGACCTTTTCAAAGAAGCGGGTGTACAACCTTCCGCTGCTTTTTGGTTTCATGGAGAAGCCAATGGGTGGGATACCCCTTTAGCGGATTATAAAATGGCATTGGATACACTACACAAAAGCTGGAAAAAAAGCTTCGGAATTCACAGTTCGTTTTTGTTTCAAGTGCGACATAAAGGGTGTGCACATCCCAATCCAGATATTTATGAAGCCCAACGTCGGTTTGCGGAAGAGCAATCAGATGTATATATTATGTCTACAACAAATGCCGATCAAGACTCGTGTCATTACCGTTGGGAAGAAGGATATCGGGCACTTTCGGACAGAATGGCTCTTGTTCTTCGTTCAGCTATTTATGGAGAAGATATCGAACCAAAAAACTTTGCGCCTAACGTGGCTAAGATCGAATTATTTAATCCGACGACTTTGTATATTACTTTCAAACCAGATAGTATCCCTTTGACGGTAATCGGTGATCCAAGTTTTGATTTCAGACATGAAGAGAAAGACCAACGGGCCAATTCTGTCTTTGCTATTCAGGATACTTTGGTTGTCCAATTTGAAGAGGCAATGGAAATAGGAGAGCACTTTACCTACTTGAGTCATCCTGGACCCACACCGGATTGGGTAGTGACAGAAACAGGAGTAGGTGTATTGGAATTTTATAATCAAGTGATCGAAAAATATATTCCAGTACCTGTAGATACAATTGTAGATACTGTCGCAATCAATAATATTAATAATATTAACTTATCTATTTTCCCAAATCCTATTGATAATGCTTGTACGATTAATTGGAAAAATAGTGGGCAAGTTGAAGTGCAAATAGTGAATGCTGTTGGCGCTACGATCTTACGAAAAAACCTATATTCAGATGGGAAAATTCATTTGGAAATTCCAGATTTACCAAAAGGAATTTATAATATCCTTGTCCATTCAAATGACCATTTTGGAATAGGAAAATTAGTAAAACTCTAAAATAATTCCTCCAAGGCGGTGATTCCAGATCGCTAAGCTTGAAACAACTCGTGTAAAGATTGGTGATCTAGCCAAGATCCCTAACGCATCTCAACCACGACATCCTCAAACCATAGCTTAAAACTACCATCCTCATTTTGATGAGTAGTAGAAATTTTGACACCTTCAAAATCTTTTATATCAGTCCAAGTTGCACTAAAAGAAGCTTCTTTTTGGCCACCAACTCGATACGACCATTCCATAATTTCATTATTTTCCGAAAGGTAAAGATCATAGGCATCACCAGGTGTATAGCCATCCGCTTGGTTAAAAGCTACGGTCATTAATTTCGCTTTCTTTTTAGAGATAGGCGCTGTTGCGACCTCCTCCACATAAGTCATATAGGAATCCCGATTCCATTTTAGATAAAAAGGGAAGAGTAACCAATAACTATCATTAATAAATTTAGCATCGATCTTTTTTTGTTCTTCAGTGAGTTTCGCATGTTGATTATAAGAAATGGTCCCTTCAGGCTGTATAAATTCGACACGCTTGTCATGTGGATACCAGCGCCATTTTCTACTCACCGTTTTGTCCGCTTTTTGGACTCGAAAAGTAAAGGCGATAGATTTTACTTTTTTGAAATTGTCGATACCGTAGGCTTCCGCAATTTCTATAGGTAAAGAAAGCGCGGAAGGCTTGCAACTAGGAGAGAGGAATGCAAGGATTAAAAATAAGAATATTGGTTTCATGTTTTCGATTTTTGTTAGCCAAAGGTACAGATAAATAATGAAAAGAAAACTAAGCAAAAATCCACTAAAAGTCTTAACTTTATGGCTAGTAAAGCCTAATCAATATGACCAATACACCACCAGTACTCTGGAAACCAAGCAAGCGTTTTAAGCAACATTCAAGAATGAATAAATTCATGAATTGGTTACGGCGGTATCATCACTTAGATTTTAAATCGTACGATGAATTGTGGCAATGGTCGGTGGATGAACCTGAATTTTTCTGGGATCTAATTTGGAAGTTTTTTAAAGTGAAATCTTATACCCCTTTTTCTAGAATCTTGGAGTATAAGCAATTGCCAGATGTGGATTGGTTTGATGGAGCGACCTTGAACTACGCAGAACATATTTTTAGAAATAAAACAACGGAACATCCTGCTTTGGTTTTTCAATCTGAGCAACAAGCGTTGACCGAAATTTCTTGGGCAGAACTAGAAAAGCAAGTCGCAGCACTCAGACAATTTCTAATAGAAAGCGGAGTCGAGAAAGGGGATAGAGTTGTAGCTTTTTTGCCCAATATTCCGCAAGCAACAGTCGGCTTATTGGCTACAATGTCAATAGGAGCTGTGTGGTCAAGTTGCTCACCTGATTTTGGTGTGGGTAGCGTGTTGGAGCGATTTGGGCAGATAGAACCCAAAGTTTTATTGGCAGTAGATGGTTATCAGTATGGTGGAAAGGGCTATAGCAAGATGGAGGTCGTGGAGGAAGTCGTTAAGCAGATTCCAAGCTTGGAAAAAGTGGTGTTGATTCCATACTTGAATAAGGAGCAAGGAATTAATAATATTAAGAAAGCCATTTTGTGGGATGAAGCCCTTGCGGGAAAAAATAAACCATTGGAATTTTTGCCTGTGCCATTTGAGCATCCACTTTGGGTGTTGTATTCATCTGGTACGACTGGAGCGCCCAAAGCGATAACGCATTCACACGGGGGAAGCTTGTTGGAGCATTTAAAATACTTAGCCTTGCATAATGATGTGCATCCTGGGGAGCGCTTCTTTTGGTTTGCGACTACCGGTTGGATGATGTGGAATTTTGTGCAAGCCTCTATGTTGGTCGGTGGGGTAGCGGTTTTGTATGATGGAAGCCCTGGTTATCCCAATTTAAATGTGCTTTGGGATTTAGCGGAAGCAGCACCTATTCATCACTTTGGGACGAGCGCTCCATTTTTGATGGCGTGTCGAAGTAAGGGTCTTGCGCCCAAAAAAGATTTTGATTTATCGCATTTGCGATCGATTGGTGCGACGGGATCGCCTTTACCCCCAGAAGGTTTTGATTATGTTTATCAAAAAATAAAAAGGACTGTTTGGTTGACTTCAATGAGTGGTGGGACGGATGTTTGCACTGCTTTTGTTGGTGGCAATCCACTGTTACCAGTCTATCAAGGAGAGATTCAATGCCGTGCTTTGGGGTGTGCGCTCTATTCATTTGACGAAAGTGGACAACCCCTCACCAATGAAGTCGGGGAGATGGTCATCACCGCACCCATGCCTTCGATGCCTGTTTTCTTTTGGAATGATCCGGGCAAAAAACGGTATCGAGCAAGTTATTATGAAATGTATCCTGATATTTGGCGACATGGAGATTGGACGATTGTGACGGAACGAAAATCGGTTGTAATTTTGGGTCGTTCAGATGCTACTTTGAATCGGCAAGGCGTGCGTATCGGAACAGCAGAGATTTATAGATCGGTCGATAAAGTGAAAGGAATAAAAGATTCTTTGGTGGTGAATATTGAATTAGAAGGGGGCGGAGATTTTATGCCATTGTTTGTGGTGATGGAAGAAGGCGTTTCCCTTTCGGAAAAAATAATTAATAATATTAAGCAACAATTGAGAGCAGATTATTCGCCTCGTCATGTGCCCAATCAAGTGATTGAAGTACCAGATTTGCCCTATACTATCAGTGGGAAGAAAATGGAATTGCCTATTAAAAAATTACTAAAAGGAATTCCAGTAAAAGATGCTGCCAAAAAAGATGCAATGCGTAATCCCGAAAGTTTAGATTTTTTTGTGCATATTAAACTAGCTATTTGATAGTGTCAAAAGCCCAAACGGAGTGAAGCGTTAATAGCCCCAGCTTGGGCGCAATGTTAATAGCCTCAACGGGGCGAAGTGTTAATAAGCTAGCGCTTGGCGGACATAAAGATTGTTCGTGACCCAAATCACGCTAGATTTTAAGCGTTCTCCCTAACTTTGCGCAACATTTGCCGCAAGGTGATGTTAAACTAACTTAAATAAACTGACCAAAAATGGAAAAGATAAAATGTCTAATTATTGGAGCGGGGCCTGCTGGCTATACCGCCGCTATTTATGCTGCTAGAGCAGGCCTGAATCCTGTGATGTATACGGGGCATGAGCCTGGTGGACAGCTGATGATTACTACGGAAGTGGATAATTTTCCAGGATACCCTGAAGGTGTTCGGGGGCCGGAGATGATGGAGCAATTTAAGCAACAAGCAGAGCGCTTTGATACGGATATTCGCTATGAGATGATTACAAAAGTTGATTTTTCTGGTGATGTGAAGAAAGTATGGTCTGAAGTGGATCACGAGATTCATGCAGATTCTGTGATTATTGCAACGGGTGCTTCTGCAAAATGGCTAGGCATCGATTCTGAAAAACGGTTGATGAATATGGGTGTTTCTGCCTGTGCGGTTTGTGATGGATTTTTCTTTAAAGGAATGGAAGTGGCTGTAGTAGGTGGTGGTGACACCGCTGCTGAAGAAGCTTCGTACTTAGCTAAGATTTGTCCAAAAGTTCACTTGTTAGTAAGAAGAGATGAATTAAGAGCTTCTAATATTATGCAAGCGCGTGTAAGAGATACGGAGAATATCATCGTTCATTGGAATACAGAAACGGATGAAATTCTTGGAGACACAGAAGTAGAAGGTGTCCGTGTTTATAATAATAAAACCAAAGAGAAGACGGTTTTACCTGTAAAGGCATTCTTTGTAGCTATCGGCCATAAACCTAATACTAGCTTTTTAGGCGGTGTATTGGATATGGATGAGACGGGTTATTTGAATGTGAAGCCTGGTTCTACCAAAACGAATTTGGAAGGTGTTTTTGCTTGTGGTGATGTACAAGATAGAGAATATCGCCAAGCAGTGACGGCTGCTGGTTCGGGTTGTATGGCTGCTTTAGATGCAGAGCGTTACTTGGCTGCGAAAGGTATTGCATAAGTAAAGAACATTGCATTGTGGAAAGAGACTGTCTTAATTAGGCAGTCTCTTTTTTTGGAGGAATCGAAGAATCGAGGATGCAGCATGCTGTGAGGAATCGATTGCTTATGCTCAGTTCCTCAGTTCCTCGATTCCTCAGTTCCTCAGTTCCTCGATTCCTCAGTTCCTCGTTCCCTCAAATCCTACATTTCTCCAATCCCCCAAAGGAATCCTTTTTTTGGCACGCCATTTGCAATATCCCTAGTATCAGCAATTCTAGCTGATTCCCATCAAGTTAATTTCCCTAACACACCCTTTAAGTATTCTTCCCAATTAATTGGCATTTGCCCGGAAACTTAAAAAAACTGTGATTATGAAATTTACTGCGAAAAAATCAATCTTATTTGTTGCCTTTCTTTTTGCTTCAATCTTTGCTCAAGCAGCGGTTATTGCTCCTTTAGCAGGAACTACTTGTGAAGCAGGAAACAATATTGAATGGTCTGTGGATGAAGTAACTGATGTTCAGTTTTTTATCGTTCAACGTTCTTTTGATGGTGTTCATTATTTCCCAGTATCAACGATTACGACAAGTGCAAATTTAGAATATTCTTTCTTAGACAAAAAAGCGACAGGAAAGACTAGTTTTTATAGAGTCATTAAAGTAGGAGCAAATGGAGTAGGAGACTTCTCTTGTGCTATCCAATTGAATTAAAAATATAAACGTTTTCTTTTTTCCGGAAGGAAACAGCCAATATTAAAAGGTCATCTCGAAAGAGGTGACCTTTTTTTATTTTTAGCGATTTACTTTTGAATTCTTGCCATACCGCAAAACATAAATATTATATAAAGCCAAATAATCAAGCCCATTACTTTTAGAAGGAGGATGCCAGCCACTAACTTGTCCATTTTCGTCCCATTCATTGTAAGACCAGCGATTGCCTTCCCAATTTTTAATATTATTACAATCAAAACCTCTTGGCCAAAAATTAGCACCATCAGAAAAAGGCCAAGATTCTTTGTTGGCAAGGTCATGGCAAGGGCCATCCATTGGAGCAGTATTTAAGAAGTCAAAATAAAATTGTTTGCCTCCAACTAAATCTGCTACAGGTTTGCCTTCCGGAAAAAGTAAGTCATTGCCTATTAGCAATATTTCTTTTTTCCATTCTTTATCGATTTTTTTAATAAGCCGAAGTCGCCGGCGAGATAGGTTGCTCAAATCTCTAAATCCTGCTATTTGTTTGTAGTAGAAGTCCCCATTAAAACCGCCGCTAAGCTTAGGCATCGTCCGAAAAAGCATTCTGCGATATCCTTTGGTATTGTAAATGGAGTCTTGCAAAATTTCATTTGTTTTGATTAAGCCGTACATCGTTGTGGAGACAATCCCTCCTTCGCATTCTGAAAGCTTTACAGATTGTGTACAAGCTTCTTTGCTACCCGGTAGTACAAGATGGTTTGATTTAATATTATTAATAAAACCGTTACTTAGTTCTTGCATGATTTTGACTGGATGATAAATTTTGTTATTGCAGGTTGTAACCGTCGCCTCTTTGGGGATATATTTTTTGATAAATAGAAAGCCATATAATAGGTTGATGATTTGGTCATGGCTAACGAAATGTTGCTCTTTCGCTAAATAACATAACGAGTCCACTGGCGCACAGGCTTCTGGAGGAACACTGCTAAATCCTCCCCAAGCACCTCCAATTACATCTACATTCCAAGATTCATCTGTTCTATCATGAAGTATGTTTTCCAAGTTTTGTCCAGCATCACACCTAACCATAAATCCATTATATCCTGAAAAATCTGGTGTGAATGTTGCTTGCTTGCGTACTGTTGCATCCCAGTTTCGATGGCAATTATTCCACCAACCAAAGCGGGTTGCATTGACTTGTTCTTTGTCACAAAGCAATCTTCCTCCGCTCCTTTTGGCGTAAGTCCTGTCCACTAAATGTTGTGTCTGCATATCCAGACGCCGAATGGCTTGCAGTCCTAAGAATATATTTTCCAATGCTTCCTTTTGCCCCTCGCGGTCTCCATTTTGTCTTAGGATTTCATATTCGGTTGCCAAATAAACAAACATCCAACCTGATTGTGTCAATGTTTCAGAACTAAAATCTAACCAGTTAAAACGGTGTTTAGGCTTTTTGTGGATATTTTCATTTTTGGTAAACCAAGAGACCCCAAAATTGGAGCAATCATGATCAATTCTTCCGTTTGCTCGATAGCCCGGTACTCCCGCACCATTTGGCGAAATGTATAAATTTGTTGCAGGTAAGCCATAGCCTTCTACCCTGAATTGACAGCGAGTCGAATCTGGAGAAAGCATCATGCCAATTCCATCATTAATACAACCAGCTCTAGCCCGGTCATTGACAATGAAGTGTTTGTTAAAACGTTCTTTGTAAAGGTCATGTTTTTCCTGAATGTCTTGCGCCAAAATAGGTTGCAAAGAAGAAAAAATAAAACACACGATTAATAATCCAAAATTCAATTTGTTTGTCATGCTCAAATATACAAAAAAATATTACCTTTAGTCTTAGTGTTCTATTAAGGATTTAAACGCCGTAGGGATTTCGAAAATAATTGCTATTCTGCTTGGGTACAAATGTTTCGGATTTCTTTTAAAAAAATATTGATAAGAAATGGACAAAATAATAATAACAAAACATAATTCTTGGAGAGCGTATCTTTCATTGGTCTTGTTATTTGTGCCAGGGGTGCTTTTTGTATTTTTAATTTTATTAAATTGGAATGCTTCTTTATTTCTCAATTGGCAAGTTTTTGTGATAGGACTATTTGGAATTATGGCCACAGTAGGCGGTGTGCTAGATTGGAATTTTCATAGAAATGTATTGAACATGAAGCTACCCAAAAAAGAGAGAGATGCAGAGGCCTTAGCGTTGGGTTTGGGAGGTTTGCCAATGTTTATTTTGATGTGGCTGTCGATGAATAGCTCCGCCCCTTCAAATTATTTAATTCCAATAATTTTAGTCCTGATTTTTACGGTTGTGGCTATCAGTTATGATGAGTTTGTTTTTCATAGGAAGCGATGTGGGCGTCTTGAAAATATTTATCATCGAATGTTGGTCTATGGAAATGGTATCGCTTGGTTGGCATGGTTTCACCTTATCTATTACAAATGAATGCCAAATATCTATTAGCAAAAAGTAAAGCTTCCTTAGTCCAAGTATCGAAAGAAAGCGTGCGTATTGACTTTTTTGGTCAGGGTGCAAAATGGATGCATGAACAGATGAAATTGCGGAAGCTGAATCGTTCGGAAAACTTTGATAATACGGTCAATTATGCGTTTTATGGTTATTTGAAATATGGGATGGCCGCTTGTTGCCTATTCATTTCTTTTTTGTTTTTGCGGAGCCTGAATTATTATTTTTTGCCACTTGCTGTTATTATTTTTTATTTGGTGGAAGTCCATTTTTTGTTTCTATTTCCGCTGTTAATTGATAAGGTCGAAAAGCCTATTTGGAGAAGTGTTTTGATGACTTATCGGATGGGTATTTGGAAATCTATTTTGGTGGTGATTCCGATTGGTTTTTATATGCTGATTGGTTTGTTGCGCTTTAAAAACCCTTTATTTAATTGGTATGTCGGCTGTTTGGCTATCATAATCTGGTATGGTGATGAAGCTAGAGATAGGGTATAACTTCGATTTTGAAATAAGGAAAACAACGATTCATTCCAACTTTGACGATGATTTTTCGATACTGTTTTTGTCAGATTTACATTTGAATAGATTTTGCGAAAGCTTAATTAAAAAAATAGTCGATACGATTCACAAACTAAAGCCTTCGACTATTTTATTGGGAGGGGATTATGTTGATTCAAGCAAAGGTTTAATGCTTTTTGAACAGCTTTTACTTTCCGTTGGGCAAAAAATGAACATCTTTGTTATTGCAGGGAATCACGACTATTATTTTGGGTTGGAACGCATTCAACAGGTGATGCCTAAGAACGTTGTTTGGTTGGAAAAGAAATCTACTAATATTGTCATTGGGCAAACTACGATTCAGATTGATGGCAATGTTATTAAAAGTAATAATGAAAATGTTTTTGCTATCTTACTATTACATATTCCGCAAGACCTACAACAATTCAACAAAAATTATGACTTGGCATTTGCAGGACACTTACATGGATCTCAATTTGTTTTTTGGGAAACCAATAAAAAACTTTATCCAGGAAAGTTTTTTTATAAGTGGAATATACTTGAACGGAAACAAGGGCGTTGTCAATACTTGATAAGTAAAGGATTGGGGGATACATTGCCTATTCGATTTAATTGCAAACGAGATATGCTTTTTGTAGAAGTCATTTCTAATAAAAAATAATAATTATGAAAACATTTTTAGCAATCGGTTTGGCTACAGTATATGGCGTGTGTTTGCGGATTATATTTGGTATGGGTAGTGGAATTTTGGAAGTTATGAGCTTGAGTTTTTTGGTTTTAGGGCCTATGGTTGTTGGTTTTCTAACGGTTATAGTTCAGAAAAAAGTTTCTTCTTTAAGATCCTTTGGCTTGCCTTGGTTAACGAGTTTAGCTATCCTTGTTATTACGATGCTACTTGCGATAGAAGGAGCCATTTGTTGGATAATGATATTTCCCATTTTTGGAATTCTTGCAGGAATTGGTGGTCTTATAGCTTTTGAAGTTAGAAAGAAACAGGCAGGAAGCGGACCGCTAGATGAAAATGAATTAGGCAAAATGAGTATTTCCCTTTTGCTATTACTCCCTATTGTTTTTGGGTTTATGGAAGGGCAATTGACTACTGTGCGACGGGATATTAGTATTTCTAGAAGTGTAGAGATAGCTGCTTCCGCAAAAGAGGTCTGGGCCGAATTAACAAATATTGATACTATTCAACAAAATGAAAATTCTGCTTCTTTTTCTACCATGATGGGTTTTCCGCATCATGTACAAACGACTTTAGATACCGTTGCAATAGGTGGAAAACGAAAAGCCATTTATGAACGGGGCTTGTATTTTGACGAAACCATTATTGCTTTAGAGCCAGAAAGAAAAATGGTATTAAAAATAAAAACGGATCCTTATAATATACCGCCGACCGTCATGGATGAACACATTCTGATAGGTGGAAAACATTTGGATATTTTAGAGGATCGGTATCAATTGGAGGTCGTCAATGATTCGACCACGCAGTTGACACTTTCCACACAGTTTTATATCAACACGCCTTTCAATTGGTATTCAAGCTTGTGGGCCAAGTATCTGATGTCTGATATTTTGGATGGTTCGTTAGATCTGATAGAACATCGAGCTACTAATAGGAATGGAGGCACCATGAAAAAATAGAGCGGTAGGCATCTAAAGCGTTGCGGTGAAGACTTTTTAGCTTCGAAGTCCCTCTACGTGTAACAAAGGAAGTTGAAATCAATTCAAGTCGGGCTTTCGAGTCTAAAAAACTAGGCTAGAAAGTTCAACAATCAAAAAAGCTGGTCTTTTTGTATCTAAGTAACACTAATCCCCCAGTTTTTGTCTGACGGTAATGTCTTGATTCATGCATTCGCTACTATTCCTATCGGATTTACATCATTTTTTGTATCTTTGGTTCTAACAAAATTGTTGAAAATTTAAAAATTCAAATTATGAAGCAAGTTTTACTTTTATTTTTGGCTTGGTTTGCGGTATTGGGTACCGCCCAAGCTCAGACCTTTTCGGATGATTTCGAGTCTTATTCAGATGGTGATAAGATTGCGGCTTCTTCTGACACATGGACTACTTGGTCTAATTCAAATGCAGAAGATGCGCCGATCTCAACAGCCCAAGCGCACAGTGGCACTAAATCCTTATTAATAAAGGGTACGAATTCAGATCCGACTAAGGGAGGACCTTCTGATATTGTTCTTCCTTTTGCTACGGATGTGCTAGCTGGAGGAAGTTTTGATCTTGAAATGTTTCTGTATTTTCCGGAAGGAAAAGGTGGTTATATGAATATACAAGGTTCCAAAACGATTGGTAAAGTATTTACTGATAATTGGTTTTTTAATGGAGACGGAACTTTAACTGGCTCTGCTTTTGATTTTATCGGTCAATTTGATCATGACAAATGGTTTAAGTTTAATGTGAAAGTTGATGTAACTAGTAATATTTGGGCCATTTTTATTGATGATGTTTTTCAAGGTAGTTATGCCTGCGGAAATAAAATTATTACAATGGATATCTATCCGTTAACTAATGCTTCAGAAATGTATATTGATGATGTTGCATTTACGGTTGCTTCGGATGTAATTGTTTTACCAACCTTAAATGCAACCTTGAATAGACTGGATGTTTCTTCTAATGGGCTTGTAGGCAAAGATTTGGTGGCAAAAGCTGTAGTGAGAAATACAGGAATGGAGGCTATCACTTCTCTTGAAATTTCTTATACTTATGGAGATAAAATGGGGTCAGCGACGGTCACCCAAAATATCAATTCCTTAGAAAGTGTATCTGTTGAAATACCCAATACAGAGGTTATTGCAGAAGGTGTAAAGATTATTACCATGGAAATTACGAAAGTAAACGGTGGAGCAGATGTTTTGTTGATAGATAATAAATTAGGCATGAATTTGAATGGTGTGAAGCGGGGTGAACACAAAAAAGTACTTTTTGAAGAAGGTACAGGTACATGGTGCCAATGGTGTCCAAGAGGAGCTGTATTTATGGATAGAATGGCTGAGCGTCATGAAGAACTTTTTGTTGGAATTGCGGTACATGATGGTCAGGTTGAGCCGATGAAAGTGGAAGGTTACCCTGAAGGAATTGGTTATACCAGTTTTCCTAGTATGTCTACAGACCGTACAGGTCTTTATAGCTTTCCAACATTTTCTGATGTAGAAGATAAGTATTGGGCGAAAATTTCAGAAACACCTCCAGCAGCAGTTTATAGCCATGCAGTGTTGAGTGATGCGAATGACTTAAAGATTACAGCTCAAGCAGATTTCTTAATGGATGCTGACCAAGAGTATAGACTTGCAGTCATTCTTGTTGAAAATGGTGTGACGGGTACAGGCAGTAATTATGCTCAGGTAAATGCTTATGCTGGAGGAGATAATGGCGCAATGGGTGGATATGAGAGTCTTCCTGGTACTGTTCCTGCAGCTGATATGGTATATGATCATGTGGGAAGAGCTTTGATTAGTCCTTTTGGAGGCGCACCGAATAGTATTCCTACGGATGCTACTGCTGGCGCTTCTTATGATTTCAATATGCCTGATTTTGCAGTTCCAGAAGATTTTGATGTAGCGAACCTGCATATTGTAACTTTATTGATTGATGCTTCTGGTAAGGTTATTAATGCGAATAGCCAAACATTGGCAGAAGCTGCTGATTTTGTTTTGGGCGGAAATTTTGTAGAAGCCAATGGCAATGCAGCGGAGGTCTATCCTAATCCATTTACAGCACAAGCAAATATTTTCTTGAGCTTAGTTCATTCTTCTGATGTAAATATTAAGGTATTTAATACGGTCGGTCAGTTGGTGCTTACGCAAAATTATGGACGCCTTACGGGAAATAATAACTTGCCTTTTAATGGAGCGCAATTAAGTACAGGAGCTTATATGATTCAAATTAATTTGGATGATGCTGTTGTCACAAAAAGAATTATGATTCAAAAATAATTCTTAATATTAAATTTTGTAAATGCCTGATAGCTTTTGTTATCAGGCATTTTTTTGTGTTTGACTAAAGGGTCTGATTTTAAGAAGGACTCCGTTTTATGTTTTGGAGGAATCGAGGATACGAGGAATCGATGGCTGCTGCTTAATTTTAATTTTTGTTGTTAATAGTTAATTCTGTTCCTCGATTCTTTGATTTCTCTGTTCCTCGATTCCTCCGCTCTTAGCTTATTATCTAAGTGGATTTCTTGGGTAGAAGTGGAACTAGAAAAGACTAAGGAGTTTACGAATAAGGCCTTGTTCTGAAAAAATAGAAAACTATTCCTGGACCTTTTCAGGTAAAGATTCAATAAAATCTTCCAAAGCCCAAGCATCTTTTAAATTGAAGTCGCCCACTTGGGTACGAGTCAATTCTGCTAGATAACCACCTGAACCTAAGGCCTTTCCGAAGTCATAAGCCAAAGAACGAATATAAGTTCCTTTGCTGCATTTGACCTCGAATTTAACGGAAGGTAAGTTTATCTCTGTTAGTATAAAAGATTGGATTTCGACCTCTCTGGATTTTATTTTGACAGTTCCTCCTTCCCGTGCTATCTTGTAAAGTCGTTTACCGTCTTGTCGAATAGCTGAAAATATAGGAGGGGTCTGGTCTATTTTTCCTTCAAACCTTTTGACTGCTTGCGCCAAAAGTTGATCGTTAATCTGGTCGATAGGAAAAGTAGCATCGACTTCAGTTTCTAAATCATACGATGGGGTAGTGGCACCGATAAAAAAGTCGCCCGTGTAGGTTTTCGATAACCCTGTTAATTCATTTATTTTTTTGGTGTGCTTACCGATGCAGATTGTTAGTAAGCCAGTTGCTAAAGGATCTAAAGTTCCAGCGTGGCCCACTTTTATTTTTTTGATACCCAAACGATATTTGAGCGAACTTCGAATTTTATTCACGACATCAAAAGAAGTCCAAGTTTTGGGTTTGTCGATAAGTATAGTGACACCAGCCAAAAATTCTTCTTTGGTTTTAGTCTCGCCTTTCGGCAACGGAATAATGGGGTCTTCAGACATGGCAGTTTTGGATAGTATTAAAAATTAAAAGCTTAGATTAGATGCTCAATGGATGAATGAGATAATGGATAATCAATAAAGTAATACCCAAAATAATACGGTAGTATCCAAATATCTTAAATCCCTTTTTGCTCAAATAATCAATAAAAGATTTAATGGCAATCAACGCAACAATAAACGCCAATACATTGCCAACTATTAAGTAATTAATCTGTTCTCCGCTTAATTCAAAACCTGCTTTGTAATAGTCATAAAGTTTTTTGGCAGTCGCCCCAAACATAGTTGGAACAGC